>OX381705.1:108431702-108563913 GCA_947462335.1 Harmothoe impar | reverse complement strand
GGGGGGGCGCGAAACACTCCACACGCTTTTGAGGGGGGGGGGGTGGGCATGAAAAAATATTCACCCCTCCACACTAAATCTCACCACCCCCCCCCTGTAATTAATAAATGAACACTTCCTAGGTTGTATCTACAGGGAGGTGCTGCCACCTGGTGAACAACTCTACAACCATCCGCACCACCACTGGTCCACTAGGGCACCAATCTGGGACAGGTACAAACTGGTCTGTCTAGCACTGTGTGTAGTGTAAGTCTATAAACCCTTGTATAAGCTGTATCGGCATATTTAGTACCCCCCCCCCCCCGCCATCAAATTAAAAGCTAGTTGTTACGTATTTATGTGACTTTTTGCTGTAGGACTTTCGAATTTAGAGCTCAAAAATGAAATCACCGACTAGGTACGCCAGGTTTAGTGGTAAAACAAATCATGAGTTGAACCCTACAATCTCTGTACCGAGCTTGCGCGTTCCATAGCAGGGGCACCATTACTTGATCTGATACCCGGAGAGAAAATCTAGCGTGTGATCCTAATCACAAAAGACTCAGGGATTTGTTTTTCCTTTGAATAAATTGTATACTAAATATATAATGTCTGTAGTGGCCTGTCTATTGTACATCGATTCTGTCCACGGATCGTTCCCAGCCCTCCTTTGTTGAACTTTTGGTCTTACAAAAAGCATCTCAGCCGAAAAGAAAATTGACACTCCTATCACGACCACACACGGTCATGTGTAGTGTGCATGTCATTGTGTAGTGTGGATGCATACCAAACCCAACACCACCCCAACCAACCCCACCCAAACCTCACCCTTTTGATCAATGGGCCTAATGTTTCTATGAAAAATTTGGAAAATGAAAAAAATATAATTTCCCCAGAAAAACGTCTCACAGAGGCGTCGTATAAGACTCTTGGAGCTAAGCTCCCTGAGTCAATGAGCACTGATAACACCTGGTACCCATCATGCTGGCTGTAATGTAATGCACCCTAACAAGTCTGCACCGAATGAAGGGAATCATCCCATTGGTCAATAAAATATTCCACTAGGTCGGTGTAAGCCAATTGGCTTATTGGTGATAAAGAGGACAAGCTGTCTATAGGTCCCAACATAGGTACATAATTCCTGACTCTTATTAAAGATGAGAATTACCGGTAAATATTAAAAAATGTTGTTTAATACATTGAATATGTTTCATGTTTAATATTGTAAAATACATTTGGTTGCCAAAAACCTTACTGTCACGATATAGCGCTGGTTTCAAAATATAAAAACTGGGGGTTTTAGAGACATTTCAGAAATTTTACCAAAGCACTGCACTACTGCCCCACCAAATTGAAGAGTGTCGGTGCGCTGTATCAGAACGATACGGTACGGTAGTATGAACGGAGACAGTAAACACCAAGGTGAGGTTTATGGAGTTTATTGTCAGAATGAAGATGGAGATGTGTGAGATGACCATGAAAGATGGCTGTGTGAGTGGAACCGTACTAGTGGTACCATACTAGTGGTACCATGACGGTGGTACCATACTATTGGTACCGTACTAGTGGTACCATACTAGTGGTACCATGACGGTGGTACCATACTAGTGGTACCATGACGGTGGTACCGTACTAGTGGTACCATACTAGTGGTACCATACTAGTGGTACCATGACGGTGGTACCATACTAGTGGTACCATGACGGTGGTACCGTACTAGTGGTACCATGACGGTGGTACCACGTGAGTTGGGTAGGAATGTGGGTGAGTTAGTTGGTGAGCGCTACGAGTGCCTCAACGATGTTCCCCTTGTGTTCCCGCAGGTGGCGCTCCGCCTCAGGACGCGCGATCTCGATCTCCTGGATCTGGAATAAACAAACAATAGTTTTAATACTAAACACCAATTACCAACAATGCTGTATTGAAGAGCTCTCATGTTGAGCTCACTGCAGTCCAAGAAACGCAAAGTTAAAGGAAGTACCAAAAAAAATTGAACGTGTGATTAACATCACAAATGACTCAGGGTCAGGGTGATAAAGTGATTGAATTGATGGACTAAAAGACTGAATCCGTAAATTTTATTTCAGGAACAATAAATTATTTGTCAATTCTGAGAGCAGGAATGTATTCCTGGGTCAAAACTACCCTCAAATCATGTGTCACACTAGTATGTTATCATATTTCAGATGAGCAGGTGGGTGTGGGCGAGCCGGTGGGTGTGGGCGAGCCGGTGAGTGTGGGCGAGCAAGTGCGTCTGGGCAAGCAGGTGGCTGTGGGCGTCAGCGCCCGGCGGCGCGTAACCGCTGTTTTACGTTTCGGCCAAAAAGCGAGTCAATCAGAGCGTCAGCAGTGACACCATCTCCATTTCTGTTACGCCGTTTTACGTCTCGGCCAAAAAGCTAGCCGACCAGAGAATCAACGGTGATCCGGCACAGACTGATGCACTGGGAGACTTTCTGTCGTCCTCTGCTTTAGGGGGCACAGGTCCAGGGTTGTCTAAGGTTGTCTCTTTGGTCCTCAGATATTGAAAATGTATTGAACTAAATTTTACCAAGTAACTGACAGTGCTCAATTACCTTGATAATAATTTTTTTTTATATATCTACATTGATATAACTTATATCAAGCTGATATATCACAATATCATGCTGTACTATATGTATACATAAAAGAGATGCAGACAGAACGTGTTGCACGAAGAAAACAGTGAGAATTGACACACTGTGCTTAGAGTTGACTGAAGTTCAGTAGTGACCCCCCTGTGCTAAATTACCATCCGATCCAGTTTACGATGTCTGAAAAAAAGCATCTCACCCTGGTTTGGCCGGGCGCCGAGATCTGTCCCATAGACTCAGCACTGAGCCGTTCAATATGTAATCGTGCAATGTCAAGGGTTGTCTACAGTCTGCCATAGGGTTCTATGTTGAAGCAAATTACCAGCATATTTTAGAAAAAATTTCTGTCTTCTTTTTGGGGGACTTAGCATTAAATGTGGATTATAGCGCCAGCACACATTACACACAATGTAGTAATGCATCTATAGAAAGAGAAATGGAGCATGAAAACAGAGAAATGTATGAATTATTGAACTTTTGATATTTTTGCCGAGGAAGCCATCGCTACCCGTCGCACAAGACTCAGGGTAACCCTGAGTCAATAAACAAGTTGGTCTATGGACTCCACATTTATGTTGCTAGGTGTTTACTGAGAAGTTTTTCAGAGCATAAGTGACAAATGATAATTGCCCCTCGCTCCACTTTTCAGATATAGAAACAAACCAACCAACAGAATCTGGAGACAAAAATTAATCCGTAAATAGTTTTCTCTGCTTCCACCATTATTTTCAAAAGTGAAATCCGTAGACAAACTCATCGTTTTGGTGTGGCCTACATAGAAATTAATAATAGTATTACCGTAAAACCTCACGTACAGGCTGCAGCTAGTATCAAGTCAGATCAATGTGGCTTATAGGATCAGCCCAAAGTCAGGGTGCGGCTTATAGTACATTTATAGTACTAAAATCACCATTACCGGTAATGGCATCATAAGATCGCTGGAGTGGCTCAAAGGATCGGCCCAAAGTCGGGGTGCGGATAATATGTGAGTTAGGCTCATACGTGAGGTTTTACGGTACATGAATCTTTGGTATCCTTTACACAACTAGTACTATACACCTTTATATTCCTAGATGTAAGTCGGATATTGACAGAACTCTGAATACTTTTATCACCCTGAAAATCCCTATCATGACTTTTTATTTACAGAGGGAAGGACTTGAAGATCCCTGTTTTGGAGGAAATCTCTGACCACTTACACCCTGCATTCAACATGGTTAGCCTACAGACCATAAACATGAAATACACTCCGTGCAATATAAACCTGAATAAAGTAAATATCTAACAAGTGTTTGTGAGTACTCACGATGAGGTCCACGTCGTCCTTGCTGATCTTGACCTTGGACAGCTCCTTCTCCTTGCGTTGTTTCTCGGTGGCGTGCTTCTGTTGACGGTCGTTCATCAAACTGATCGTCTGCAGCGGGAAAAAGAAAGCTTAGATTAACTCACAAGTCTATTTCTATTTGTCTTGTCTAAGGTTCTATTAAATTAAAAGTTACAGGGATGGTTGGGATTATTAAATTGTTATTACCATAAATTCATGCCTACTATTCGTCG
Source organism: Harmothoe impar (assembly GCA_947462335.1). NCBI lineage: Eukaryota > Metazoa > Annelida > Polychaeta > Phyllodocida > Polynoidae > Harmothoe > Harmothoe impar. The sequence continues at coordinate 108,559,762 of OX381705.1, read as the reverse complement.
GGCTGGTAACTATGTATCTGGGGTTAAGTTTTGACGTAACCATGCACGGCGTCAACGTTACCATCCGTCATTATGGCGGGCATTATTCAATGTGTTCGTTCTTCAAATATTTGAAGATTGGGAGCTTGATATATATATAGATGGCTGGGATTCCGCTAGCCACTCGCCAAATCGCCAATGGCGAATCAATTTTCATTTTGGCTAATGTTACCTTCGAAAATTCGCCAAATTGGCTAATTATAGTTTTGTCCTGAGCATTTAAACATCTCTGTGAACTCTCATTGAATAAACAGCCCCATTCTCAATTTTCATGACATTTATTTTGAAAGAGGACCTTTATTTTGGATTAATACTGACATGGATACCTTTAAAGTTAGATAGCGGCTAGTTAGTAAAAGGCAGTAACATGAATCCCCCATTGTTAATACAATGGTCAAATATTAACATGATGTTCAATATATATATCTGTGGAACAAATGTGAGTACATTTCACAGCAAAAAAAAAAAAGGTTTGGCTAATTGATATCCAATTTGACTGATCAAAATTGATACAAATTCGCCAAATTGGCTAATAGAAAACAAGTCCTAGCGGAATCCCAGGATGGAAGTTATAAACACTGACGGCCATTGTGTATCAACCACACTCAGGGAAATATCATGGCCATAATCGGCCATTAACATGGCTCAGGGTACCAGTGTAAGCCCTTCATAACACAGAGCAGAGAGCACAGGCGGTGACTTTATACCCCGTTCAAGATGGATGCCATGCGTGGTAACCCTAGATACGTAGTAACCGTCCCAAGGAAAACCCGCATCTCGTGTATAACCCACACTGTGCGTCTCAGTGCACCGCGGGATTTACGCTATGTTTAGGTCTGAAAAATGGCAAGCTGTCTTTCCTTCATCATTATGTATGGCAGCAGGGAGGGGAGGGGATGGGGGCTTGGTGGATATGCCATCATATGGAGGGGGGAGTGGGCTGATCAGTAATCTGCCATACCATAGTTTTAATCGTAGCTTATTCGTGCGGCCCAAAACCCAATCGGCTTGTCCCTTAAGCCTACTGCAGACGGACCCGATTCGACCGGCAGACTCGATCGGCGGATCGAGTCGAGCCATATCAAACATATTTGATTGGGCCGATTTGATCAGGAGAACGTCCCCGCAGACCAATCCGATCTGCCTGGCTACTGATCGAGTCGGGCCGGTCTGCGGTGGCCTTTAGGGGGTGCAGTACTGGTTGCTGGCGTGTTGGCGGGGCACACAAACACAATACACATCACTGAGCGCCCATACAGTAGCATAGAGAATGACCTCGGACAATCTACCACACTTTCCAATTATCTCAGAAAGAAAACGTTCAAATTAATCAAATTTGAGATGTATGATAAATCAATACTACCGTAAATTCCCGCGTACTACCCGCGGGTTGTACGCGAATCAATCTCAGCTTTCATTTGATACTAAACATGCCTATATAGGGTGCGGGTTATACGAGGGTTTTTATCCCTATAGAACAAAACTAAAATATACATTTTCAAATCCAAAAACGGGTTATAGGATTCTCCTGAGTTGGGGGTGCGGGTTATACGCGAGATGCGGGTAGTACACAGGAATTTACGGTATATATAACTCGAACCAAGGTGAAGAGGACTTATTTTAAACATATAGCCTTTATTATAGGGTAGATTCCACGGGCGGAAATCAGTGTCAGTAGGTGGATGAGTCCCAAATCCTTGGCCAGCCATTACACTTGCACTGCTAAAAGAGCGACCTGCCACACTCCAGACTCTTTTTTTGGAAATGGGCATTTACAATCAACTTGAAGGTACGGCACCTCAGGCTCACCTTCTGGTGCTGGGTCTCTGGTTGTTGGATTGCTTCCAACCATACATCGACAGTACCGAGGTACGCTGTAATGGTTGGACTGGGGCTCATAGGCTAACTCTTATATTTTTGGGAGCGAAAAACGCCATTTGCGACTCTCTGCTGTCGCACCTTTGTAGAAGATGCAAATGGGACTTATTTGCTTAAATAATTTCATGAGCATCTACCTTAGACATTATTCTCGGGGTCTGGTGAATATTTGTGGTTCTTCTTGATTCGCAAATGAAGAAATCTTGAATATAAAAAAATGGCTTAGCCTTCACCCTGCCAAAGTTTGAGTTGTGCCGCCATGACACTTTAATCACGTGATCCCTCTTCTGCAGTCTAATTGGCTATGCGCAGCCAAACACCAGAGGGCGACACTCAAATAACACTAATGCCTCCCCCTAGGGGGATAAGATTTAGCCTATGAGCGGCAGTCCAACCTTACAGCGTACCTCGGTACTGTTGATGTAAGGTTCGAAGCAATCCAACAAGGTCTCTGGGTGGAGCCTCAGACTCAAGACCTCCATGATTATCAAAACTAATAAAACAAATAAAATATACGAACACATGATCATGATCATAATGAAAGTTTTGATCAATGCCAATCCATATGATCAAATATTTTAAAAAAATGAGGCAATATTTCATGTTGACAAAAGCTGAAAAAATTTGTCTTTATTTCTGTAACATATGAAGAGAAGTACAGATGCCCTGGTGGTTCACAGGCGATATCAATCACATATACCATTCATATTTACCTGAGGGAGTGATCATTTACGAGGTTGCTAGGGTTGAGGAAGGTGCAGCACACTGCAAGACCAGTTTCAGTTTCAGTGTCTATGGAGATTGAGGGGCACTCGTGCCCCTTTGTAGCATAGTAACGTGCGGGCTTTTCCCCTCAAAACAGGTTGAATTTTTTTGCCCCCCCCCCCCAAGAGGGGTCTGAATTTTTTACCCCCCCCCCCGGTCAAGGGGTCCAAATTTTTTACCCCCCCCCCCCAAATCCACCACCCCCCCCCCCTGTTGTTAAAAAATGAGCACTCCCTTAGTATTGAGCCGGGTATAGAGCTGTCCCCGCAATAGACACAGCCTACTGCGTGCCGCCCCCCCCCCCCCCGATCCCATGCACCTCAGGCCGATCAGGTTGTAATTATAGGCACATTGAGCCATGCACCAGCCGTCCAGCCGCTGGACTGCCTGCCCCCCCCCCCCCCCCCCCGTGTAAGTAGTGAGCCGGGTATTGGCGCTGGTCTGTTCCGGCCCAGTACACAGCCTATTGCATGCCGCCCACCCCCATGTGTTAGGGAGTGCTCATTTTTTAACAACAGGGGGGGGGGGTGGTGGATTTGGGGGGGGGGGTAAAAAATTTGGACCCCTTGACCGGGGGGGGGGGTAAAAAATTCAGACCCCTCTTGGGGGGGGGGCAAAAAAATTCAACCTGTTTTGAGGGGAAAAGCCCGCACGTTACTATGCTACAAAGGGGCGCGAACGCGCCCGATTTTCGGCCTGCCGGGGGGGGGGGGGGGGGGGGTAAAAAATTTCAACCCCTCTAGAGGGGGGGGGTGAAAAAAATTCGCGCGCTCCGCGCAAAATCTCACCACCCCCCCCCTGTTGTTAAAAAATGAGCACTCCCTAACACATGGGGGTGGGCGGCATGCAATAGGCTGTGTACTGGGCCGGAACAGACCAGCGCCAATACCCGGCTCACTACTTACACGGGGGGGGGGGGGGCTCTGGCCATAATTATCAACAGCAATTAAGCATATAACTATTGCAGGTAGGGGGCTAGGACCTTAAACACTGAGGGCAATGGGGCAGGAATCCGTACTCAGGTACGACTGGAGGACGGGGAGCTAAGGGCCACTCAACATAGGGCCAGGGCTGAAGAGGCCTGACTAAGGAACCACCGGGTATAGAGCTGATGCACAGTTGGACCCTTGATCACTGCCCAATGCTAAGTGAATGGAGGGTACGGCCAAGGCAAAGTCAATGGGCCGTAGCACATAAATATGACCAGTTCTTCCCTTACACAGTAAGGGAAACTGGTCAATTATCAACAGGGGGGGGGCAAAAAAATTTGGACCCCTTGACCGGGGGGGGGGGGGCAAAAAAATTTGGACCCCTCTTGGGGGGGGGAGGGGCAAAAAAATGTAACCTGTTTTGAGCCAAAAAGCCAGCGCGTTACTATGATTTAAAGGGCCCGCGCGCGAGCCGATTTTCGACCCTAAGGGGTGGGGGGTAAAAAATGTTGACCCCTTGACCGGGGGGGGGGGGGGGTAAAAAATTTCGCGCGCTCCACGCGGAAACCCACCACCCCCCCCCTGTTGATGAAAAATGATCACTCCCTAATATTCATCAGTATAACTATAAGTTTCTTTTGTCAAAAGTTTTGATAGATTTGATTCTCATATAATATAAATCTATATCCGAAGGTAGGGTCATTTGGTTCTTCCGTGACAGAGAAAAAGGGAATTTTCTACGCCGACTACGGTGGGGTTACCGGGTAGGTCGGCACAGTGCATTCTCTATGGGAGTCCCCACGGCCCATGGGCCGCAACTGACACGGGGCCTGACCTACTTACTATTAATAGAAGAAGGGTGCGTCACTCTGGGCCCTACACTGGCCACCTGTGATTGGTTCCCAGCACTTTTTTGCTCCCCTACTGTGCTGTGGCTATGGAGGCCAGTCCCGCAGCAAGGCTGGTGCAAGGCAGAGTGGGGACTTTGCTTAAATGGGCTGTATCATTAGTTATACATTTATTTGCAGATTCTAAATACTGGGAATATTCTTGATTATACCTAATAACAAATTTGGGACCTTTCAATAAATTTAAATGCATGTATTCTCTCCAGAATACAATGCTCAAAGGAGAGGGGGGACTTCTAGTGACGGACCCTTCTTCTACTTACCACCCAACCACCAGGACTGTGCTTGGAGATGTAGGTTCACGCCCTTGCCACGGCCCATGCCCCGCCTCACTGTCATAGCAGTGGCGCCGCCTATGCCGACTTTCCATCCGCACGAATAGCTGTAGCAGCGATATAAAGTACTATACCCCATGGCTGTAGTTTATACGTCCCGATACAAATCACGAGTGAGGCAGTCTCCATGAAAACTTTTTTGCCTTACAGGACATTCGGTCCTGCAGATCTATCATTTTGCAGGACCGGCTTACATTTTGCAGGCCCAGGTGCCTGAGAGCACTTTTCATATCTCAAAAAAAATGTATAAAGCAAGAACTTATATTTTTTTTTTAATACGGTTTTATTTGTTCCTGGTTACAAGATTCAAACAATTGTTCCACCACGAAATAACCAGTCAGTGGGCGAAGCAGTCCTCACTGTTTTCTTTGCTGTGAGTTTCTTTTCCTAACCTTACATTTTGTGCTTCATGAAATAAGTGAAATATGATAGTGTATGAGATGAAAATCATGTAAACAGGATGAGGTAATAAACTATAACATGGATTTAACTAAGAACATTTTACATTTTAGGTGACGTCACAATACAGGACAGAGACACGAACCTAGGTTCGGCGCCCGGGGTTTAGATATCTACTGCCGGGGCTTAATGCCGTTGCGAAAGACTAAAGTAATATTATGTACCCTAGAGGACTACCGTATGTACCTGAGTTGGTTATTACAATAGGGCGCAGGTGACTCACACCGGATTCTGTACGCTTGTCATACACAACATATTTATATAATAAATGCAACATTTATAGTTCTTCCTTGACTCAGTTAATTAGTTAAGACAATTAGTTAAGACAGGCTGGTCAGCCACAACAGGTTGCGGGGGTCAAGTCAGATATAGATGAAAAATAACATGAGTGGTAGACCACATCAATAATGTCAACACCAGTGGGAAGGAAGAAAGGAGGGGGGGGGCATACCGGTAGCGTGTTAGGGATTGATATCGTTGATCAGTCCAGTCCCATCAAACTGGAGGTATGGGTAATCATACCTCCAGTTGTGGATGAAGATCCTGCCTAATCTTCTCTTTACTTGGACTCTAAAGACATCTTTATCTGTAATCCACCTGATCTGTGGGTCTAAAGCATTCCATCTGGACGCTGCCTGATAAGTAGGGCCTCTTATGTAGGTTTGGAGCCTGTGGCGCGGGAGCCTGATGCACGGGGCCGAGGTAGCTCGGGTTCCCGAGTCAGGTAATATGTCCAGCTTACCAGCATAAACCAGCCTATGGCAGGTGGCTAGCTGGAAATATATTCTTCTAAGGTCCAGGGGGAGTATTTTTGCCCGCTTATATAGCTCTTTCACCGCACAGTCTGTGGGGTCTAAAATTCTGAAGCAGATTCTAAGAGCCACATTACAATGTATCTGTAACTTTTGAAAACACGCTACCGGTAGCCCAGTGAGGAATATACAGCCGTAATCAAAATATGGCAATATCATGGACTTAAATACCAACAATGCAGTTGCATCATCCATGCTCATACGCTTGTGTTTAAACAACCAGATCTTGTATGATATGTTCTGAATCATCCCGTCATATAGACTACGGAAAGTTAATTCTGAGTCCAACTGGATTCCCAGGTATTTATAGCAAGCAGACGATTCTAGTTTACATCCGTTAATATCTAGGTCGAGAGGAAACGGGTCATTTTCTTTGGTGAACAGTGTGTGCTTGGATTTAGCAGGATTAATGGTAAGACTATTTCTATTACACCAGGCATAGATAATTTCCAGGTCCTGTTGTAAGGTAATATTAATAACTTCTGTGTCCCAGTGTCTACACATGACCAACGTGTCGTCAGCGTACATTTTCAAGGTGGATTCAGTGTTGAGTGCAGGGAGGGAGTTTACATATAGAATAAATAGGAGCGGACCGAGGATTGAACCCTGGGGTACTCCATGGGAGAGGCCTTTCCAGGCAGAAGTCACATTATTACAGATAGTTTTCTGTTTTCTGTTGTTTAAATAGCTTCTGAACCAATTTATGACGTTAGGGGAAAGGTTAAATTTGTTTAATTTGTCAAGTAATATAGAATGGTCTAAAGAATCGAAAGCCTTGGAAAAATCGAGATATACAACTCCTACACTCATACCAATAGATAAAGCATTTTGTATCGCTTCAGACACCTGGTAGACTGTATCCTGGGTACCATGAAACCTCCTGAACCCGTTTTGGTTACAGTTCAACAGGTTATTTCTCTCCAGAAATGGGTACATCTGTTTATGGACCACTCTCTCTAATATCTTCCCCGGGACAGCCAAGAGTGATATAGGTCTTAGCTGAGTCGGGGAGGAGGGGTTGGTCACCTTGGGTATGGGCACCACCTTGGCGGCCTTCCATTTTTCAGGAAAAATAGCAGTCTCAAGCGACATATTCAGTAATCTAGTAAAAGGGACCACCAGCGCTCTTAAGCTATCCTTTAGCACCTTGCTAGATAGATCGTCCATACCCGACGCCTTATATATGCTAACATCATTTATCAATTTCAACACATCTTTCACCTCGACCGGGACAAAGGTGAAGTCAATCAGGTCCGGGTCTGCTATGTTAACAGGATCAATAGGCCCCTGTGGAGGGGGGGTGTCAGGAATTTCACTGGCTAAACGAGCCCCCACTCCAGCAAAGAAATCATTAACTGTGTCTGCAGCCTGGTCTGATGGGAGAGGGACAGAGTCTGAGTCCAACAAGTGGATTGGAGCACGCTTTAGTTTTTTAGGGAGAAGCTGTTCAATTACTTCCCAAAATTTTTTTGGATTTTTCTTATATTTTCTCAACTGCTGTCTAATGTAAGCAGCGTGGGCAAAATTCACTTCATTGTTTGTCCTTGTTCTGACCCCCCGTGCCCAGTCCAGAACTACAGGGTCAGTGCTTTTGTGTGCAACAGTGAGAGCTCTGTCCCTGTCTTTCATGAGGCGCAACAGACGGTCCGTCAACCATGGTGGTTTTTCCCTAGTAAATTTGAAATCTTTGATCGGAAAGAGCTTATCAGCCATAGAGATAATGTTGTCACTAATCTTTTCCCATAGTGACTCCGGGTTATCTTCCTCTGTGACTGAGATATTCGGATCCAAGTTTTCACTAACAATCTTATATGTATATTTGGCATATGATCTTCCCCTGAAGGCAGCTCTGACATAATGAGACCTCTGCTTTTTCATTATACAGTACTGCGGAACGTGGTCACTCACATTAATGCTAAAGGTGCCAGATTCCGCTATGAAGGGTGAATTAGTGTAGATCTGGTCAATGACGTTGGTTTTGTGGTAGAGCGGACGTGAGGGAGAGGAGATGAGGGGGGTCAGGTGGTATCTCTTTGTCATATTATCAAGAAGGGATGAGGAGTGCTTTTCCGAAGATACATGGGTATTAAAATCTCCCATTAGATAAATAAAGGGGTTAGGGTGTTTGTGTGAAATTATTTTAAGAGCAGCTGTTACTTCTTTTATAAATTGGTCCACCTTACCCCCCGGGGGTCTATAAGTCTGTACAATAAACTCAGGTCTGCATCCCGCTCTCGCCAGCCTTATACACATCATTTCACAGTCATCGCTAACAATATTACATTCGGCTTCTAGTAGCCTATCATGAGGGTGTTTGTGTGACACCAGCATGCATATTCCACCAGCCATGCCCTGGGGCCTGTCCAGTCTGTGCACTGTGTATTCATCAAACTGGTTGTCACATTCAGGCATATTGGGTTTTAACCATGACTCTGTGAATCCCACTAAGTCAGGTGTTTTCGTATAGATAACATATCTAAGGGTAACTTTTTTGTGGACCATGCTCCTGACATTCCAGGACATTAACATTAACCCTTTTGGTTTAACATACGGCGTGTCCCCTGGGGGTATCATGTACGGAGTATCAGGGATAAACATTGTGAAAATATGATGCCTCGGGCGAGGAGAGGAGACACGGTACATGTGAAGAGACAGAGACAGGTACAGAGACAAAAACAGGGGGACAGGGGGGGGGTGCAGGAGTAAAAGTCTCGTGCATCCGACAAAAAGGGGGGGGAGGGGTGAGTGGGGGTGGAGTAACCTCCATATCCGACGAGGAAGAGAGTCATTTACATTAATTTGTGCAGGGTTGGGTTTTGAAGAGGGAGGGCTGTTTAGTCTATATCCTGTTTAACATGTACCGGATCACCTTTACATGTATATCTGTGTGCTAAGTCAGACAGTGGCTATGGAGAGTCAGGAGTCAGCGTGATATATTACACATTAAGATACTAGTTTGTTAATTAATTGATTATTTATAGTGGCTAGGCAGGTTTTGCCTGATATAGTATTGGTAGATGAGTTATGATACATACATATACTAAACAGTAGCCCGTAGGGCCTGTGTCATAGGTTTACGTCTTAATTATTTCATTTACACAAGAAATCAGGTCTAATCTAAAACCCTATAACAGAGATATGGTGATTTAACAAATTACGTGAACGGAGTTAATTATATTCCTTCAAACAGTGGAGGAATTCATGGCGACATTATTTGTGTAGATCTGGTAATGTAGTGTACATCAAGTAATCGTCTTACACCAGGGAATATTTACGTGAGTAAAGTTATTTGAAAAGTGTACAACAACAGTAACAGTAACGCAGGTGTAGTAGACGCCCGTCTTAATTTCCAGCTAGGCTTTAGGCCTTAGCACACTGTCAGCAGTGTGGTATTGTTCAGCGTGTGGCGGGGCTTCTGACAGTTCAATGTAATCTAATGCTCAGAGAGATTACTACAGGTATAACACTCCTGTCTTAGGACAGAAGTACCTGTTCTGTGGGAGCACCATATTGCATAATTGTCCTTGTCCTAATACATCTAAGAGTTCAACTTTTTAAGCTTAAAAATGCAACAGTGTTCTGGTAGCCTTATCCAATGGGTCCACAGTCTGAAAGCCCCAGAGGGCAAGTAACAAAAAATAGACAACATCTGGTTCTGCTGCACTGTTCATGAGGCTCAACTGAGCCAATATTCTCAAACTGTTCAAACTTTCATAAAGTTTATGCAAAATAGACTTGGGTTCTGACTATGTCAGTCCATTGTATGGGAGTCCTGAGGCTAGTATTAACAAGGGGTACCGTAGTACTGTTCATGAAGGCACAACTGTACCAATACTCGTCAAAGTCAAAGTTCAAAAATACATAAAGTAACATTTGAGTATTCATGTGTGCGTCCATGATATGGGTGCCCTTATAGGACTATAGCAATACGGTGTTCTGTACTCTGGTAATATTGTATATTACACTCCATACAAGTACTAATACTAAGTGCCAACGGGCTAACCATAGTGATTGAAAATATGTACTAATCATTTCACTTTAATATCATGGTTTAACTGGGGGCGAAGAAATGCCTTTCTTATAGGATCTGCTCTGCTTTACCTCCAGTTGGGGGAGACTGGAGGCTTGTTTGTATGCTTAGGGCACATTAGTCTTCAAGTGGGGGAAGTGTGATTGAGAAGGAATGCTTCTGTACACAGCCCTCATGGACAACTTCCGGGTACAGGGTTGCAATGTAATCATTTAGGGTGTTGGCCCAGAACAGGATCACATTCGGTTTTGGCATCATGTTGTTGTTCAGGTGAGAATAGTCGTGTTGCCACACACCCGTGGGGCAGGTGTGTATCGGGAAGTGAAGGGGGGGGGGTGTGGAGCCCCCTAGCTTCGTTCATGGAGTGGACCTTATCGATCCCTTTTTCCACCGCAGCATTCAGGATACCCTGGAGGTCGACACCTGCCGCAGCAGGTCCCGGGGTGGGCGAAGTCTTGCAGCCCACCAGAGGGGCCCAGATAATGGACCCGGGGGGGGCTCTGAGCTCAATCAGGTTGTCAGCTTCCAATAGGGCAGACTCCATTTTCTTGACTAGTTCATCCTTTTTAAAGGACCGTGGGAATATGTTGTGAGGGAAGTAGTCATCCCCTGTGGGGTCCGAAAACATACACACATCGTACAGCCCCGCGAAGATAACAACTCTGTGCGTACAGCCTCCATCCATGTATCTTATTGCCTCTTTTGCTAGGTCTGCTATCAGGCGCCTAGGTCTGTACACAACTGTGAAGAGCCCTGCCGATCCAGCCATGTTATGATCAAGGGCATGGTCTAGAAAATCACCTTTGGTGTCAGTGAGCAGGACGATGACAGGCAGGGAGGGGTCGTAGATACACTCGACCTGGTCCACGTGGGTTGACACCTCCAGCACCGACTGCATGGATAAGTCTTGGAGAGATTGAACGATGTACTGTACCTCCGGGCTGTCGGGGGCGTCAGGTGTACCCTGGGCATCCCCGGCCGGCTTTGTTCCTGGTATGGGAGAGCAGTATGACAGTTACAGTGTTGTGTTTTCGAGCAGACATAACAGTTACAGTGTTGGGTTTCCGAACAGAAATAAGTTTTGAGATAGGTCGTACATGCACAGGTAGTGTGAGACTGAGACTGAGAGCGGCACCGGGTTTAAACGGTGTAGTATTCATAATTTTACGTTCTTGTTTAATTTTACCCAGTGCGGTTTTCATAATGCAGGGCGTTCTAGTTTTGACTCATTTAAAGACGAAAAAATAATAATGAAGTCGACTATCTAGGTCATTTGCCCGCTTTGCGGGGAGGGTGGATAAGATAGCGAACCTCAATTCTCTCAGTGTTTAGCGGGGGTGAGGTATAGACAGTAATGATAATAGTCTTATGGCGGGATCTCACCTGGTTCATTTAAAGAGGCCATTCTCAGCTAAATATCGCTTTGAAATACTGTTTCAGGCGTCCTTTTGGTACAGCGGTAAACAACACGTGCGGACTAGCAGAAAAATGGCCGCTTTCTCGCCTAATCTCGCCCCGGGAGATCTGTTCTCGGCTGTCTCGTCTGGCGCGAGAGGGCGCGAGATCTTTGTTTGTTTTGATTTTGAGTATGCACGTGGCCGAGTGACGCAGTGTATTCGCCACGCGTGTTGTACTAAGTGTAACTGGCTGGGTAGTTATAACAGATAATTTAAAGAATAAATTTTAGAGCAGACATGGCAGGGTCGTCTGCAGCATTGCTGTCACTGTTGCTACATAGAGCGCTATCTATTGAAAATGAGTCGTATGAATTAATGAGCTGTTTTTGCCGCTTTTTAAAATTTAAGTTATTTATTAATATAATAATCGTCTCACAGATACCTGATAGAAAAGTGCATGTACATTACCAGTCTGATGAGTGAAGAGGGGGAGATTCTATGTTTGTGTTTGGAGGGTAGGGGGTCCTATGTTCCTCCAGGGCTTTGGATTGGGGATGGAGCCCTGTTTGGGGCAGTGAGCGTTGGACTGCCGCGGGCGTCTGGTTGGGTGTCTGGCGCTGAACGGCCAGTAGGTGTCTCGGGGATCTCCATGAGAGAATCTTCCGGGGATTCTCCCAGCTGGTGCATTACTCTCATGATGATCTTCCCCATGACATTTCTTCCACTCCAGTTACCCTCTGACACATTCTTTGAGAATATGGGCGCTCCTATGGCGAAATATCTGTCCCAGCTTGCCTCTAGTAATTGCTTGCCTCTGAACTGCTGTAGGAAGGCGTTCAAGTCAACATTCTGTGCAAACTTTTCGAACACTGCCGACTCCAGAACAGCGTCCTGGTGGTCGTTTCTCCAAGCTGGGAGCACATCGAAGGAGTCGCCCATGGCCTTAATGGTTCTGGGGTCTGATTCATTCATTATGAGTGTGGCAAGGTTTTCCTTCTTATGAAACATGGTTTTCTTAAACATGAAATACTGTTCGACACTGGACCACTCCTCGTCCTCCAGTGTGAAGTTGGCTGGGAACCAGTTTGAGAGGGGGCTGAACATTCCCATGAAAGCAATGCCTCGGGGGGTCTCCTTGGTGAATGCTTTCCTGACTGAGAGGTGCTCAGGGAGCATCTCCAGGGTCTGCCTGTTGTACCGGGCACCGTCGACTACAATCTCATCTCCATAGATGGCCGATTTAAGACCTTTTTCTGATGCCAGAATGTGCACCCCTCTCATAGCTTGCTGGAAGTTCTTATCTTCATCTGTCAGGTTCGGGTTTATCCAGATGTTCTTGTAGAGTTGATCTTTGTGGCTGCGGAGCCTGAACCTTGCTTGGTATACCTCATCACGCAGTAGCTGGTGCGTGAATTCTACCATAATCGGCCTAGGCCTAGGCCTATCCCGGCCCCTTCTCCCAGCGCGGGGCGGGGGGCCTAGGCGCCTAGCTTCCCTGATATCACTAACCTGGATGATGAAGTCCATCTCTGCCAGCACTGTTTTTATGATCACTGGTATGTTTTGAGAGTACCCTTCAGGGACACCGTCAAAAATGAGATGGGACTTACGCTGTTTACGGTCTAGGTGCTCCCTCACTCGACCTTCAATCAGGTGGGCGACGTCTTTGTCGTTGTCGAGCTGTTTGTTTTTCAGCTCATTCACGTCCTGTATGAGATTCAGGACCTTGGACTCCACGTCGTAGACTCTTTTTTCCTTTAGCTCCTTGATTTCAGACTGTGCAGCGGTGATATCTTTTGTGTGAGAGTTGGCCGCTTGCTCTAGGTCCCGTATTGTGCCCTGGGCGGTTTTGAGGTCACGCTCAGCATTCCGCAACCGGTCTTCAATCAGGGTACTGCGGTCTTCCACCACTGTAATTCTCTCTCCCAAGGCATTCCAATTGCCTGCTATTGTCTTAAGATCAGAAATATCTGCCAGTATTTTGACAAATTTCTCCTCTGTAGTGAGATTGGTTTCAGATCTTACCGGGTCAGCGACCTTGGCCATCGTGTTGTTTGTTGACATCCTGTATTATCGCCCACTTGTTTTGACCGATCGGGCGACCGGGATTGGCGTATTTGGATTTTGACTCCTAAAGACGTAATTATATCTTTTAGAAGAGAAATCTTTGTTCCTGCTTGAGCACCACCACTTACTGTACCGTATATACATGTAAGTTCACTCCATCTATGTAAGTTGCCGTCGATGTCGTCGGATATTTCCCCCACTCCCCGCGGGCCGCTTAGCTCTTGTTAGCCGCCATTTATATTATATCGAATCAATACAGCTTTCCTGTATATTCCTATTGATCATTGTAAAATCTCGAGTAATGATTTTCAAAATATTTATGCAAAATGCTTTTCTCTCTAGAGACCTTAATAATGGTCCGATTTACAAGCCGTAAAAACTGACATGTAGCCAAAGATCCAGTCATCTGGACCGGCAGTAGGACCAGTCCAGCCGGTCCAGAAGCCTTTTAGCCGGCTATAGCCGGTGTCCGGCACGTTTTCACGGACACTGGTGAGGGACCGCAATCCACACTCAGACATTGACAGTGAGTGACACTGACAGCCACGAAAGTAAGTGACACTGGTTCGGCGTGAGTTGAGCCGAGCGATAATGAAGGGAATTCAGAAAATGCCGACAACAAACTCACCTCTCCCATGTTCTGACTGGAGATTTCTACTTCTTCAACGAAGTCAGTGACTTTGTCCAGGTCTGCCGCGCCTTTGGAGTCATGTTTGGCGGCTTTTTTCTGCGTGCTGTCCTCAGGAGTTTCATCTTCAAGATCCAAGTTCTCTTCTTCGGTCGCCATCGTGCTTGTTCAACCTCTGCCCAAGAGCCAAGTGCGAGCTGAGGCAGCTTGGAGCTGCGTCCTGATTGGCCGCTATTTTTAGAGTTGAAGGCGCGCAGCATCATTCTCGGACAGCAGTTGCGTGATAAATTCCTCTCTGAGTGTTTTAAACATGTACTATTGACGTCATTCTCCCAACGTCATTTTTGATCTAGAACCAAAACCAACTTTATAAAGTATGATTCATGAGGTGCAGGTGGCTAAAGAGAGAAGTTCCCGCATCGAGAGGTATTTAGCTAAAGTGATGCCACCTCTTCTTACAGAATCCATGTGGATACAGGGGACGCCACTGTACAGAGAACCAGGGAATTCCCATACCTTCCTGCAGTTTCTGCAGAGCCCCAGAGAGATCCACACGGACACACACGACAGTGTGAGACTGAGAGAGCATTTGTCTTATTTCCTGTGAACGGACAGTTGTCCAGAGAAGCTGCGACTCATAGGAATGAATCAAGCAGGCTAGATCTACAGGTTTGCTCCCTTCTTTATTTATGTTGTACTATGATACTTAGGGAGTGTTCATTTATTATTTACAGGGGGGGTGGTGGGTTTGGGGGGGGGGGGGGCGTAAAAATTTCCGACCCATTCTGAGGGGGGGGCGTAACAAATTCTGACCCCTCTTGAGGGGGGGGGGCGGAAAAATTTAAGCCCTTTTTAGCCAAAAAGCCCGCGCGTTACTATAGTTCAAAGGGGGGGGGGGGGGCAAAAATTTTTCAGCGCCTTCGGCGAAGGGGGCGCGAAACGTTACACGCACTCTCGAGGGGGGGGGGCGTAAATTTTTTTCGCCCCTCCGCGCGAAATCTCACCACCCCAAATCATCACACCAAAATTTGGACTCCTTGAAGGGGGGGGACCAAAAAAATTTGGACCCCTTGAAGTGGGGGAACCCAAAAAATTGCACCCCTTTTTAGTGGAAAAGCCAGCGCGTTACTATAGCTCAAAGGGGTCGGCCGCGCTCAATTTCAACTCGTCTGAGGGGGGGACCAAAAAAATGTCGACCCCTCCCGTGGGTGGGACCAAAAAAATTTCGACCCTCTCGCGCGAAAATCCACCGACCCCCCCCCCCTGTTGTTAAAAAATGACCACTCCCTAAAGGGGCATTCTCACCACTCGCACTTACCACATAGCAGACTAGAAGAGTACTAGAATTGTGAGTGGGAAACGCTCGGTGAGAATGCCACTTTAATACACTGCCAAGCCCAAGGGAGGGAGAGATGCATCACCCAGGGATCACCCACCATCCCAGTAAAAAAAACCGTTATACAACATTTTATAACGTTATATAACGTTTCTCTAAGGCTCTTTTATACTATGGCATAACGTTATATAAAGTTTTAAAACGTTATTTTGAGGTAAAATAACGTGTTTTTGTTAGCTGGGATGAAAACAATGTACACTAGCCAATAACAGTAAATCATCAAAGCTAGACATCTTGTGTGGCGTTCCCCAGGGATCGATTCTGGGGCCCCTATTGTTTTTATTGTACATCAATGACATTGAATTGATATGTAAACATAGCAAGGTACTGCTGTATGCAGATGATACGGTATTGTATGTGACTGGCAAAAATCAAAAGGAACTAAACAATAAAATGCAAGAGGATTTAAGTCTCTACTATAACTGGTGTAGACTAAATAGGTTAACTATTAATAGTAAAAAGACCAAATTTATGTGTTTTTCAGGCCAGATGCATTGGAATAACTGTAGTCTAAATATTAACAATGAAGCTATCCATGAAGTGGAGCAGTATAAGTATTTAGGAGTCATACTTGACAAAATGTTATCTTATGAGAAATTTGCCAGTCACCAACTGAAAACTGTAGCGTATAGGACGTACCAAATGGCCAGGTTAAATGCTTTTGTAGATGTATATACAGCAATACTTTTGTATAAGACCTACATACTGCCTATACTTGAATACGGGGATATTCTATATGCTGGAGTGAAAAAAGACATATTAAAGAAAAGACAAAAAGCACAAAACCGTGGGCTAAAGGTAGCACAGCGAGTTGACTACTTAACTCCCACATACCACATACACGCGGTTGCCAAACTAAATATGCTAGAAGACAGGTTGTATGCCCACCAAATCAAGGAAGCGTACATTAGAAGTAGAAAAGATAAGCATAAGGACCATAGGAATCTCAACACGAGAGCCTGGGAGGGTCCTATACTCAAGTGTCATACTGCACATAGTGGAGCATACACTAGGAGTTTGGAGCATACCCTAGCTTTTGTATGGAATGAACTTGAACCAGAAGACCGATCTTTAGAAACTCTCGACAAATTCAAACTTGAAATTTCGAAATTTTTGGAATTAAACAAACCGAAATTAGACACTTCCTGATGGTGATCCAGGCCTTACCCCAATTTCAATTTCAAGCTCAGTACTTTGGGCCAATGAGAACGATAGCAGTTCCTACAATTGTATAGTCTGCAACACTGTCAGAGAAGTACTGGGTTTCAAAGTTCTTAGGTATGATGTCTGCTAGTATGAGTATTAAATTACACCATGACGCATTTAAGGCTAATTGAGTACTTCACCCATATTCACAATATGCGATGAAATTTAGTAACAACAGTAGAAGTCTGTCATGTGCACACTGTGGTGCTACGAGGCATTTATTATTAAACCAAGTCCGGCCGCCGCCCTCGAATTAGCCTCACGGCTAAAACGCGGCCTATTGTTTATTTTGTCTATAATATACATGATATAGGGATCTTGTTGTGAATAATAAGATGCCAGAAATCGTTATAACAAGGTAAATTTCTTGTCGTGCAAGATAAGAAAGAGACTATATTTATGTAAGGTATTTACTTCTCATGTAAGGTGAGACAAAATAAAACGATGAAACCATCAAAATAGTGACATGGGACAGGGGAAAAAAATAGATTGGGACATTGGGAATTTCTTAAGATCGATATGACGACACGAGCATTTAAGATCGATATTGGGACATGCATGGGGACCCCCCTATCAATGGCCCCAAGGTTATTTTACGCTATATGTAAAACGTTATCTAACATTCTGATTGGTTCACAAAGTAACGTTTGTATTCACAACGTTATTTAACGTTTTATAGGTTATGGTTTATCAAACAAATGTTGAGAACCAAACCCATAGGTCTACCGAATAAATAGATGGTACATGGGGTGGTCTCCTTTAAACATTTCAAATAATCCTGAATATCTGTTCATGGAAAAGGGAATACTAACCCATACAGGTGGGTGTCTATAATATAGGATGGTCAATACGTGCACTGCGACGATTTCTGTGCAATTTCATGCCCGCCCCCTGATTCAATCTAGTAGTGTATGAACAGCTCATGGAAACTCTGATATGTCCAGGCACCATGCAGGAACAAACAATAGCCCTTAAACCGGCTAACTCCATATATAGGTCTGGTGGCGAGCAGGTCGTTAAGCCATAAACATCGGAGGCGAGCGGTCGGTACCTCTCTTATCTTCTTCAAAAAGGATGCCGTCTTAATTACCCTGGAGGGGGTGTGGGGGCAGGTTGGGGACAGGTTGGGGGTCAGTCCCAGAGCCACAGTAGCAGATTCCCCATAGAAATTGCACTGAGCAGCTCCCTTTATTAAGGATCTTGATAGGAAAAAACCCTCAAAACTATGATATGAAACAGAATTGATGGATACCCTTATAGGGGACAATAGATCAGACAATAAGGGTCCTCCCTATGGAAAGAATGTTTAGGTCTGACCCAGATGAACTATCCTGGGACCAGTTATAAGTTGAGTATAGGCCTATCCCAGTACATTTCCTATGTATTCAATACTGTATCATACTGTGTCAGTATTAAAGGAACCAACTAAAATTCATCATACAGAGTAATAGCCCCAGTACCTTACTGAACTGCTCCATATATATTATGGGCCAAGAAAGAGATATGCTTTCTTGGGTATAATCAGCGCGGGAATCTAGATGTTATCCGGGGGACGCGCATGCGCGGCTTTGTGTTACTTCCGGGAAGAAGGGGGTTCGGCCATTTGGAGTTGGACCACTCGGAGAGGCGGACGCTGGTGATTATATTGGACTTGGTCTAGTCTTCTTTTCACTGTATAACACCTTATTACGTCAGGAGTAGTAGAAGAAGGCCTATTACTAGTACAGGTGTGTCAAGAAGCCAGGGGAAGCCGTGTGCATAAGCGTTGTGAGTAGGAACTTTGTGCGAGCGAAAATTGGAAGTGCGTTCGCCATTTTGAATACCGGTGGTGCCGTCTGGTCTGATCAGTGGAACTACGTTTGTTTTGATTTGACTGGCATATGAAGACGTGTACGCGTTGTAAAAGCGTATTTGATGGACGTACGAGTAGGAAGCATACTACTTGTAGGCAGTGTACAGGGGCTGCGGACGGAGATTACTCTGGAGAAGGGAGAAGTTCAAGTGGCAGAGCAACGTATGAGAGTGCGAGTGACTGTCGAAATATGGACGAGCCAGGACGAGGACCAAAGCATCCAGCGGGTACGGGAGATGTGGGTACCCTACGGTCCCCTGCTACTGGAGAATCTGCAGGAGGAAGTCGAGTTGGTTCAGAGGGAAGCCATGGCCATGTTACGGGCTCAGAGGGAAACGTGGGCGGCTCTGCAGGTGGATCAATGGAATCTCCCTCGTCAGGGTCCACCCAGGTAGAAGAGTTCAGTAGTCCGGAAATTGATTGTCTGAAATTGGAGTTGAGGAATGAAGAGGATAGGTTACGGCAGAGTCAGGCGTCTGAGGAGGTGGCACGCCTGAGGGCAATGGTGGCGTCCACCAGACTGAAAGCAGTGAAATCTGAAACCAACAGAGTCCGGTATGACGATATAGGGGAAAATATGGATCATAAGTTGGTTCAGAGAGTTGAGCAACGGGACAAGGTGATTAAAGACTATGTGGGCAAGAAGCGAGTTGATGTCAAGGTGAAACCTGATCGGTTGGAGGTGGAGGAGAGTGACTCTAGTGATGAAAGTGTTGGAGAGAATGACGAGGAGCCGAAGGATCCAAAGCAGAAACCCAAGAAGAGTCACGGCAAGCCAAAAGGCAAGCACAAGAAAAAGGAGAAGAAGAAGAAAAAGAAGCAAGACTCATCATCGTCATCGTCAGCTGAGGAAGAAGGTGATTATGATATTGATTTGAAAGGCTATTTGCCAAAGGAACAGCGTAAACGATCACTGTCGTATAAAGAACTTTTGTACTATAGTCTGAGGAATGTGGAAGATTTGATTCTGCAGGGAGAACCTGTAGGCCCATATGTTAGTCACATACGATTTATTGTGGGGAAAGATCTGCACTCTTATAAGTATGAGAGTTTGTTAAAGTATGATGCTGTGGTGAGGTCAAGGGCTGAAAACGAAGGCCTGGAAGCTTTTGGGTGCAGAGAGGATGATGAGGTTCATGAGAATCTGGGTAGTGATGCCATTCTTCCTAATGCAGGGAGGGGTAGGGGTAGAGGGGGTAGGGGGATGAGGGGTAGGGGGGGTTACTTTATGGGAGATCTGGGGGGGCAACGTTGCTTCAGACATAATGAGGGGCGTTGTGAGTGGGGGGAGCGATGTTTCTGCCTACATGTGTGTAGTGAATGTGGGGGGAAGGACCATGTAGCTCCCAGGTGTACTGTGGGGCGTGGAGGGGAAGGGGGGGGATGGGTTTTCAACCACCGAGGTAGGGGTTGCAGCCAGTGTTCGTTATGGATGAGTGTGTGAGTATGTATGTATGTATGTTTGTATCTGACTTGTGGTTAAAAGCGTTGAAATATTGTGTTTTCATTTTATGGAAGTTTGTGGCATTTAATTGTATACGGGTCATTTTGAGTGATGTGAGTCGGGGAGATTGTCTTACTATGTCTGATATGAATTATGTAATTTTGCATTCAAGAAATATTAATGTGAGATGGTGTTTATACAGCCCTGGGGAAATGGATTTGGTAAATGTTCTATTGTGGAATGTGCTGAAGGCTCGGTGTTGGGGTGTTGATGAGGTAACTACCGGTAAATCAGGTTATCTGGGTACGTATGAATCAGTTAGTACCGGTAAGGATACACTATGTGGGAATGAAGGTGTGTCGGATGTAAAGCTGATTAAATCTGGATTGGTGGAAAATATTACTGTGAGAAGTTTTGTCATGAAATATGTGAATAATTGGGATAAGCGAACTCAAGATTTAGTGGACCATGTTGGTGATCTGTATATGTGTGTTGGTGATTGTGAACATTTTATTGGTGGAGTTCGTGCAATTCTGAAACCTTGTAATTATCTACGTGAAAGTCTCAGAACGGGTATTTGTGATGAAAATTTACGGTATTTGTTTGAAGGTTGTTGGTATGGATTTAAAATTGTGAATGAAGGGTCTAGTACTGCGTATGATTGTAAGAATTATAAATCTATATTGGAGGTAGAAGCTAAAAAGAAAATGGATTTGACTGTATTGAGTGAATTAAATGAAGGTATAATTAGTAAAGTTGACTATAAGCCTGTTTGTATTCATGCGTTGGGAGCTGTTGATAAGGATGCGGGCAAGAGTATTCGTTGTATTACTGATGCTAGTAGACCTTCTAAGAGGTGTATTAATTTGTATATGGAGGAAATAGTGGAGAAATTTAATTATGTGGCTTTAAAGGACGTGGCGAAATTCATGACTCCGAATTGTTACATGTGTGTAGTAGACGTCCAGAACGCTTATAGAAATATACCGGTATATGAAGCACATAGAACGTTGCAGGGTTTTAGATGGACCTTGAATAAGAATGAGGAAATGTTTGTTAGTAATTCCTTGACTTTTGGGATTAAATGTGCGCCTTATATATTTACTATGCATACCGAATTTATTGTACGATGTATGAAGCGCCGAGGTTGGGGACGTACTTTCGGGTACTTGGATGATTTTTTATTGATGGCAGAATCTAAAGAAGAATGTTTGTTAATGTTAAAGGACATGCTACATTTATTGAGGAGCCTTGGGTTTGGTGTGAACTACAAGAAATTAATAATGCCTACAAAAAACATTTGTTATTTGGGTATTGATTTGGACAGTGTTAATATGTTGTTAGTTTTGCCAGATGATAAATTGTGTAAATTACAGATTTTGGTTGATTATTTCTTGAAGTTGGAGAAATGTTCTAAAAAAGAGTTGCAACAATTGGTTGGCGTGTTATCACATTGTAGCACCATCATTAGGGGTGGTCGTACCTTTTCTAGACGCGCTATAAATCTCATCAATACAGTAAAGCGTCAATCAGATATGATTTTGTTGACTGATATATTTAGAGACGACTTATGTTGGTGGAAACATTTCTCCCTGATGTTTAATGGACGTGCTTCTATCATTTCATTGGAATTTTGGAATTGTATATCGCTGTATGCAGATGCATCTATGCTGGGTTTTGGTGCATCCTGTGGTATTGATTGACTTTATGGTACTTGGGATGATGATATGGTATCTGAATTTAATTATGAGGATCACTTTATGAAAGGTCCAGTCGAGATGTTGTGTAGCTCGGCGGAAAGGGAACTATGGCCAATTTTAGATGCTTCTGTGAGGTGGGGACGGTCTTGGAAGGGGAGAGCTGTACATGTGTTTACTGATAATGTAGCAGTGGAAATTATGTTAAGTACTGGTAGATCTAGGAATAACCTGTGTATGCAATGGTTGCGAGAGATATTTTGGATATCATTTGTGTATAATTTTGAGATTTTTGTGCATAGAATATCGTCGAAACAGAATATTTTTTGTGATGCTTTGTCTAGGGTTAAAGGTAAGAAGTTTAGGAATATTTTGTGTGATTATGTTTCTAACCGTGAGTATTGTTGTTTGTCTTCTAGGAGATGAATTGTTGGAGGAAGTCAAGCGTTTGGAGAGTATGTATTATTCTGAGCAAAGCTGGCTGTCAAAGAATTCCCAGTTACGTCGTTATGATAAATTTTGTCTTATGTATGGTTATACTACATTTCCGCTGGAAAGAGATGTGATGAGGAAATATATTGCACATTTAAGTAAGGATTTGGCTTATAATTCCATTCAACAATATGTGTCAGCCGTGTTGGTCTTTGGCCGTATGTTGGGGTATAAGAGTGAAACTCGTGAGTCGTTGGGGTTACAATGGATTCTTGGAGGTGTACGTAGATTGAAAGGGGATTGTGTGACTCCTGCTACCGGTATCTGGCCTGAAGATTTAGAAAAAATTAAAATATTGCTGGATTTAACTGTTTTGGAAGATTTGGTGTTTTGGGTAGCCTGTTTGATTATGTTTAGGACTTTACTAAGGGGGTCTAATGTTTTGTTTTCTGAATTTTGTTTGAGGATGAAGGATGTAGAAATTGTGGACTGGGGTGTTGTGTTTTCGGTGTACAGGACCAAGACTATTCAATTTAGGCAGAGGGTATTGAAAATACCGGTAGCTGAGGTCAGGGGTCATTCCTTGTGTTTGGTGGTAGTATTAAAAATGTTAATGGAGCGTAATACCACTGGGGGTGATCAGCCTTTGTTAGGTTGGAAGGTTGGTAAAAAATTAGTACCGGCAACATACAGTTGGTTTGTGTCTAAATTAAGAGATTGTTGTAGTGAGATTGGTAAAGAAGGGAAGATTGGCACACACAGTTTCAGGCATGGGGGGGCTGTGAGTTTGGCTGTGTGTGGTGTATCTTTACCCCAAATTCAATCGAGAGGGGATTGGAAATCTTTGTGTGTCTTGAGATATTTAATCAGGCCTCTGGCTAATCTGGTGCAGGAGGAATGTTCTTATAGTGCAAAACTGCTGGATGTAGTAGTTGGTTAATTCTGTTATACGGGTTGTAATATGTGTTTGGTTGGGGGGTTGCGGGCCAGTTTGGCTCTGTCAAGCCCATCTGTGTGTTATCTATTGTTCGTCATGATCAGGGATGGTAGCTGAGGGATTATGGGCCAAGAAAGAGATATGCTTTCTTGGGTATAATCAGCGCGGGAATCTAGATGTTATCCGGGGGACGCACATGCGCGGCTTTGTGTTATTTCCGGGAAGAAGGGGGTTCAGCCATTTGGAGTTGGACCACTCGGAGAGGCGGACGCTGGTGATTATATTGGACTTGGTCTAGTCTTCTTTTTTTTTACAATTGTTATTCATACTTACTGTTATTGTTATTATTATTAATAAAGCGGGCCAGTTTGGCTCTGTCAAGCCCATCTGTGTGTTATCTATTGTTCGTCATGATCAGGGATGGTAGCTGAGGGATTATATACACATATTTTGATTGCACATTATTCAGATTATTCTGACCAGGATCTTGGTCCCACGGGTATTTAGGTCTAACTTATATCCAAGACTGAAATTAAATCATCAGATGGACTGTGTATATATTAGTATCACTACTACCTATCCTAGATAATATCATACATGGTATTATATACATATTTCTTTGAAAAATGGTGAATGTGACAGCTCTCTGCACTGTATGCTTATGGTACAGTATACCACAGGAGGGGTTGTTTGACCCCCATGGGCGTGGCAGGGGAGCATCTGTCCGTGATGGGGAGGGGAGGGGTAGGTGGGGGTGAGGACCGGCTGACCACATCCGCTATATATAGACTTAGAAACTCAGGCCTATAGAGCAGGGTGCAGGGCCATGAACCAGCTGGCTCATATATCTGTCACCATAGATAAGGGCCCAGTCAGCTTTAGTATAGAGGTCACCGAACACTTCTTAAGTTTCACAGTCTCACTTGGTACAGACTAAGGGAGTGATCATTTATTATCAACAGGGGGGGTGGTGCGTTTGGGGGGGGGGCAAAAAAATTTGGACCCCTTGACCGGGGGGGGGGCAAAAAATTTTAACCTGTTTTGAGCCAAAAAGCCCGCGCGTTACTATGCTTCAAAGGGCCCGCACGCTTGACTGAAAACCCACCACCCCCCCCCCCCCCGTTGTTAAAAAATGATCACTCCCTAAAGGGAAGTAGCACCATGTTTTTAGATAAATGACTTAATAACACACCGACATACTCAAACAGAATAGCATTATTGCACAGGCCATGTCATATGGAATTCAATGCTGCGTGATCAGGTTCTATATGAGACATTTCTCAGGGAAAAAAATCTGCAACCTTCAGGATCCACTCCAAAAAAAAAGAAGATTTAAATGCCGGGCGGGTAGCCCAGGGGAAAAAAGTCACCC
The DNA here is from genome assembly GCA_947462335.1 of Harmothoe impar. Classification (NCBI taxonomy): domain Eukaryota; kingdom Metazoa; phylum Annelida; class Polychaeta; order Phyllodocida; family Polynoidae; genus Harmothoe; species Harmothoe impar. Next base: position 108,535,179 of record OX381705.1, on the reverse strand, counting down.
GCCCCCTCCACCGGAAACCGGATTTTTTTTAAAGTGTGGCCTTATGACTTGGTATAGAGGAGTAGGTAAAATTGTAAGTGGCATGACCAGGGATCGAACTCACAGCCCCAGTGTACAAGTTCTGCATGAAACAGGCGCCACAGAGCCTCTGATACAACAGTTGTGATTGGGAGCCATCTCTAAGCAACCTCTCAATTTATAAATAGAAACACCAGGGTGTTGAGGTGTTAAATGGTCTGAACAAATTTTCTTCAGTTTCAAAAAGAATATAAAAGGAAAAAAAAGGAAAGAAAACGGGTTCAGTGTATAGGCTTTGAAATATCAATCATCCATGTTCTAGAAAGTGACTTTATAGCATGAATAGGGACCTTTAGCAACCATGTAAAAGCTCATAAAACGCAGACGTAGCAGTGATGAAGGCATGGGATACGTCTGCGCTAAATGAGCTACGTCAGGTTTGCTAAAGGTCCCTAATGAAAACTGTTCTCAAAATACCACTGGACGGTAGGCTTAATTACCTCATTGTGTGTTTCCAACCCTAGACAGGAAGTCAATAGAGTTTGGAAGGGCCCAAGGGTCGACAAACCCATGAAGCTAAAGTATAATGGTTGTGATGTAGAGAGTAGTAAAATTCCTGACTTCGTGAATAACTTTTACAGTTCAATAGGTTCTGTCCTAGCTGATGCTTTCACTACCCCAAAAGTACAATTGATAACAAGCCTACCCAATCAGCTGGGTAGACCCCCTCTAGTCTTTATTCCGTTAGAGACTCCGGATATTATGAAACTGATACGCTCCATCAAAGTGAACAAATCAGCCTGTATGGTTAATATTAGAAGCCCCATAGTTAGGGATACTTTGGCGGCTACACCTGCTATACTTTCTAGGATAATCCATATTTCAGTTACAGAGTCTTTTTTTCCTGACTCCTTGAAGAGAGCTACTATCATCCCCCTGCCTAAAGATGGTGATAGCTGTAATGTTTCTAATTGGCGTCCTGTTAGTCAGCTGCACTTGTTTTCTAAGCTGATTGAGAAGGCTATACATAAACAACTTATGTCTTATCTCCTAAGGTTTAATATAATTAATGTGTTACAGTTTGGCTTCATGCCTGGCCGCTCTACTATTGATGCATGTTATGGGTTAGTGCAACACTTATATGAATATCGTAATAGGGGGGAAGTAACTGCCACATTGTTCCTGGACCTGCGCAAGGCATTCGATACTGTCGACCATCTTATATTATTGAGTGAATTGCGTAGGATAGGATGCTCTGAGACGGCCATTGCTTGGTTTAAAAGCTATCTGAGTGGAAGGGTTCAAACTACTATGGTTAATAATGAGCTCTCGTGTGAAAAACCTATTTCATGTGGAGTGCCCCAAGGCTCTGTCTTGGGGCCGTTATTATTCATAATTTATATTAATCGTCTAGTCAATGATCTTGAAAATTCAAAGTATTTTATGTATGCTGATGATATTGCCATAACTGTGAGTAATCGAGACCCCTTAATTGTGCAGCGTCTCTTACAGCATGATCTGGATATACTCAGCAACAGCTGTGATAAGTACAGATTAACGGTAAATTCTGATAAAACCAAAATATTATGGTGTCATGGTGAAAAGGATAAGACCGTATTCTCCACCTTTGATATTATTTTAAAAGACAAGACTGTAGAAACTGTTAAATATTTCAATTACTTGGGGATCCTCATAGATGAAATATTGTCTTTTAATCAGCAATGCACAAAGGTGATATCATCCGTGCGTCTGAAATTGTCTAATTTAAGGTTCCTCAGGAAACATGTTGATCAGGACCTATGTCTATTGATCTTTAAACATATGATTCTGCCAGTGTTAGATTACGGAGATTTTGTTATTGAAAGTGCCAATGTAGATTTTGCGGCTGATATGCAGGTCTTGCAAAATCACTGTCTGAGAACCTGCATTGGTATCTACGATCCCCGTCTAATTTCTAGGAAAGATCTACACACAGTTTGTTATAGTAAAATGCTTGTTGTCAGGAGAAGCTATAATTTACTTAATTTGATGTATAAACATTCCAGGAATCCCGACAATGTAATTGTGCCTACTAGGGTGCTTAGAGGTCATGATAAAATCAAGCTGAAATTGCAAAGGCCGAAGGGTCAGCTGTACCGTGATAGTCCCTTGTACAGAGGTTATGCCCTGTGGAGTAAACTTGACTCCGAGGTGCAGCACTTAATAACTGTGCGTATGTTTATGAATAGAATAAAGAAGGACTGATGTTATTAGTAATATGGCTTATAGTGTGAATTGACGATACTGTACTTCTTGTTTCAACCTTAATCTCTGTGTACCGTCGTGGCGATCATACATCAATTATCACCCCAACACATTGATCCTAGCATAAGGTCGACATAAAGTAAGATATACATGGCACTTGAGTAAGATGTTTTGAGTATGTGATTAAATGCCGCCGCCCGTCTATGAACTGCTGATAGCTCACTTTACTGCCTGTGATCTGATTTGTGTTGTCCTGTTTTTTCAGTGTGACTATGTGTAAAGTCATGTCACTTGTTGTATATTATTATACCTGTTTAGAGTGATTAGTAGGCTGTGATATCATAAGCTGAATGTACTATATTCAGGGCATAAACCTGATTAACTTAACATTTAGCATAATTCTGTGTTTATTTACACCATTACTTTTTTCTGTCTGTTCATCGTTACCATGTTCCTTGGCTCAAATTGAAAAACGTGACTTGTTCGCTGAATTTCCGCCAATAAAAATCTTTACAACAACAACTAGACCTTCAGGAATTAAGACAAGTTAAGAAAAAAAAAGGGATCGGGGGTTCAAGGGCACAGCCGAACAACTGTCGAGTTGTCTTGTTGAAAAAATAAATCTGTCCAACCCCAACAAATCGTTGTCACCCTTGGCCAACTTTGGCCAACTTTGGTGAGGTTTTGTCATGACCAAATTCGGCAGCTTTGGTGAGGTTTGGCCATGACCAAATTCGGCAGCTTTGGTGAGGTTTGGCCATGACCAAATTCGGCAGCTTTGGTGAGGTTTTGTCATGACCAAATTCGGCAACCCATAAGCCCAAATACTGAGAATTCGGCAGGCTAGCAAAGTGTGACCAAGATTTACTGGGACAGTCCTGTCGAACTGCCGATCTGTTGAACTGCCAATCTGGCAGCCCATCTCTGTACTGTTCATGGCTGTGTGGTCTAGGTGTTGGTACATGAATCCTACCATCACAGGTTCGGGTCTCACCTTATACCCTATTTTCTCAACATGAATAATAGCCATGATACTACAGCTACGACCAGGTTATACATCACAATTTTGTAACGTAAAATAAACTCATTTATAATGTTAATTATCATTCAAAAGTCATTTAAAAAACGTAAAATAACGTTACAATATGGTTGCACATTGAAACGTTATCATTTAACGTTGATATACGTTAATTGGAGTCAATATACATTAATTGGAGTAAATTTGCGTTAAATAACGTTACATTTCCGTTTTTTTCAAACGTTTTCCACACACTCAGGAAACGTTATTTTAACGTTATTTGACATGTTTTTGTTTACTGGGGAGCCTGGCCCAGTGGGCTCAGAACATTGAATCAACATTGATAAATGGGTGTCAATGTTGATTCAACGTTGATTCAACATTGAACTGCATTTTGTGCCTACTGGGGGAGGGAAGGCTTACAATCATGCTGCTATGTCTATTTCTCGGTCAATGCAGTACTTCTAAATGCTATCCATTAATCCACTGCATATTGGAATGTCTATTCACATTTTTATATGTGGATACATATACAAGAATATCGCTTTCTGAAGATTTTATGATAAGAAACCCAGTGCTCCCAACCATGTTTCCCCCTTGTTTCTATACTGGATCTGGCCATGGGCATCTCACTCTTGCCCGTACGCCCCTATCTAGGTCATGATGTCATCACTGTGTGACGTAGCAGATCCCTTAGTGAGCTCACGCTATTGCCCCTCTCCAGGGTGATGGGTGTGGACCACTAAATTCGACATGGCGACATGGGCCTTTTTTGACTTAGTGACATGCGACATGAGGAATATATCAGATAGTGACATGGGACATAGCCTTTTCTTAAAATCGACATGGTGACATGGTCATTTCTTAAAATCGACAGGGCGACATGACCATTTCTTAAAATCGACAGAGAAAATTGGGACCCCCCATCCAGACCCCCAGGGTGGATCCGGGAATTGGCGGCGGGGGAGGGGGGTATAGGCAAGGTATTAAACAATTGTACAGCAACATAGTGTGTGTGTGTGTCGGGGGTCCATATCGCATGTCGAATTCAAGAAATGTCCATGTCACTTTAAATCCCCATGTCCCATATGTCGCCTCTAAGAACCTTTCATGTCCCATATCGATGTCAAGAAACAAGTCATGTCACTCATTTGTCTCCCTATATAATATGTCACTATTAAAGCTCCATGTTGCATGAGGATGTCGGATTTAGGCATCCACCCCCATCCTGGGTACATCCTGACTCCGGCCCTGCAGGCTACAGTCAGGTGATAAGAGGGAATCTAGGTTGTGACCTCAATCTATGGAATGGACTTCCAACAAAGGCCATGTCTCTCATATCTATTAATAGCTATCGATAGAAGCCCTAGTAATATTCTAGTAGAATGCCTATGGTAAGCGGAATATGTTTATTGAACCAGGGCACCCCTGTGCCAGGTTCTTATACAACAGGTAATTTTGTGATTTTTGCCAAAAAGATCCCTTGCCTTTTGTGTCTTATTTTGCTGTGAAAAACCTGCAAATGAAATATTTAAATGCTGCAGCATACAAGTGTTGATCAATGCCAATCGATGCCTTCAAATATTGAAACAAAAAAAGCAATATTTCATACACAAAATTGATATTGAAAAAAAAGTCACCTAAACAGCACAAAACCTACCTTTTCGGCTCAATGCTAAAGGATAGGGTTTCAAGTTAAATACAGACCTTCATGAAGTGTCACTTTGCATGAAATCCTCTTTGTTCTGATGTAAAACGGGGTGAGATGCTTTTTGAGACGGTCTGAGGGCGCAATATTGAATTTACTTTCCGTAACCTTCACGAAAATGAAGGTAAGGCAGTAGTTTACACAGAGAACAACGAAAAAAGACAAAAAAATCATCAGGGCGGCCTGTTGACAAAAGCTGAATTTTTTTATTTCTGTAACATGAAGAGAAGTACAGATGCCCTCAGTCAGGCGTCAAGCCGACGAGGAACCGGCGATCCTCGGCCAGCTACCACTATTTTGATCAGTTTACATGAGGATAACATTTATCCACACTCAATCTGGAAGACGCTGGTTCACAAGTGATATCAATCACATAAACCATTCATTCTATAATAATAGCCCTAGACCCCCTAAAAAAGGCTAAATTCGACATGGGTTCTTTGGGGCTTTATAGTGACATTGGATAGGGAGGGGGAATACGGGAGTGTTTATTTCATTACAGGATGTAGTTACAGGGGGTCGATTTACAAAGGAGCTGTGTCACCAAAACCAGAACCAGAACCAGAACTTTTTTTTAGCCTCTGGAGTCATGGACATTTATTTCCCCCACCTAGGTCACCTAGCCTCCTGCTATTGTTGATAATGATAGATAAGGGGCCGTCTATAAATAATGTCATGCTTTTTTGGACCATTTTTGACCCCTCCCCCTCCCCCCTTTTCATGTTTTGTCATGCAACCCTTGACCCCCCTCAAAATATGACGTCATACAGAGAGGACCCCCCCCCCCCCCCCCCACTCAAGCATACAGTACATTAGCGAAGGTTCACAGTTCCCCCTGGGGTGTGACCTACGAGGCAACGTTCGTGTGAAACTGAAGGTCCAAAGAAGGCTGTGTACGAGAAGGGCCCGTTGTACCGAGGCATTAATTCATGGAATGACGTTGACCCAGAAACGCAACACTTGGAGCTGCATCTTGTACTGTAAGGTTGTTAGGGCATAGGGTCAAGAGCCCATGAGTCGGGCACTTGGACTTGTGTTCCACCTGTGAGGTATTTTGGGAACCATGATGTAGTATGTTAACCAGTACCTAAAACCTTTAATTGATATTGCCCCTACTTAGTGTTATTTACTACAGGTGTCTACTGCTTGTTAACCATGAGCGTAGCTTTAGTGCGGGGGAAAAAAAGGGCTGGAGGGACTTACTTGATTTAGTACTGAAGGAGTAGTGGTAGGGAACCATTTCCTCGTCCAACCGATTCCAGTACCTAAAACCTTGCGCATTAGCTACACTTAGACTTTGGGCTGATCCTATAAGCTGCACCAGCAATCTCATTATGGCCACTTTAGTACTGTAGTTTACATCTAGAAACTTGCATATAAGCCGCGCCCTGACTCCTATAAGCCACACCAGCGATCTGAGATGCGTACTAGCTGTGGCTTATACGCAAGGTTTTACGGTATGGGTCTCCAAAAGATGGTCAAACTTTTTTTCTTTAGTCCTAGGCATTATAAAAAATGAAGTTTGTCAGCATCAGTACCATGAGTCAACTACTTTGATACCTTGAGTCAACCACTTTGGCACATTGGCACACCCCATTTAGCGGGTTACTAGACTGCAAAAGATGGTCAAACTTTTTTTCTTTAGTCCTAGGCATTATAAAAAATGAAGTTTGTCAGCATCAGTACCATGAGTCAACTACTTTGATACCTTGAGTCAACCACTTTGGCACATTGGCACACCCCATTTAGCGGGTTACTAGACTGCGTGCTCACACATGAATTTCTTAAATTTCAATTTATTTTTCCTGTTAATGTAACAATCTAAAATATAAATGGGTTCTTTAAACATTTCATATCAAAGAACATCAAAAAGGGCATGGACACCTGTAGTCATTAAGAAGAAAGCCCTAAGTTGGGGAGGTTGGCTCGGAATTCACCCATTATTGGTTGAAAAGTACAGCAAAAGGTGATGAACATGGTAGATTAATCATCTGCTGGAGAGAGGAAGAATAAAATCCCCAAAATTGTTATGTAGCAGAGAGCTGAATCTACCTCTATTCTGCCAGGGAAAATAGAGTAAATAGTAATTGAACAGCTTTTTTTTTTATAGCTGCAACTTGGCACTTAAAACAGGGTAAAGTGGTTGACTCAAGGTACATGGCCGACTCAAGGACATGTTACCCTAGTAGTCTTCCACTTGCCCTCCAGACAACCTCTAGTGTCAGAATGGGGTTGAAGCATAAGAATCTATAAATGGACACTCTGGGGTCACAAATGGTGAATGCTATTTAAGGGTGCATAGTAGTCTTCTACAAATGGTGACACTGACTGGGACATTTACCTGGATAATTATAGAGGTAGTAGAAATAATAGCATCAGCAACTAGAGGTCCACTGAAGTAGCTGGGTGTAGTACAGTGGCCTAGAAGGTTAGTGTAATTTGATTTTTCAAATGTATAAGTCAATGTTTAAAAACCAAAATCAAAAGTGATTTATGTAAAAGAGGGTGCTTTAACCAAATTGGCCTCCACTACAATGGTGTCACGGTAAGAATAGCATAGGCGTACACACATGGTTACTATGGAAAAGGGGTCCCTGCCCCTTATCCCTTTGCATTAGACAGCTGTATTTGTGATATTGTACCCATTTTGAATGTACCGTATGTTTAGAAAAAGGAGGCATCCTGGGTCTGCACCTCATAAATGTGTGTCTGTTTCTGGAAAAAAATGGTCGGGGCTAGATACAGCCAAATAATTGTATGCTGAAATGTATCAGTACATTGTATGCACCAGTTTATATCTGAGCTTTCAAAAGATCACCCTACAGTGACCACTGTAATATAGGTTAACAGCTTTGCTACTATCTATTTAGCGATATCAGACAGATTTATGATCCCTTAATGTTAAAAATTTGAACTTATGGCCACACCAAAAAAAAAAGTTGGTCTACGGATTTTCTTTTCCAAAAATAGGTGCGATAGGGCGATTTTTTTTTTTTTTTTCCCAATTTTTTTTTTTGTCAATGGATTTCAACCTTAAAATAGGGGGGCGGGCGAATTTTTTTTTTCTACTGAGGGAAAATCTCTTTTTAAATTTTACAAATATATTTTCTGGTTAACGATGACAGAAAAGGCAACCAAAAAAAAAAAAAAAAAAAAAAAAAATCCAATTTTTCAGAAAATGGTGCGGGCGCTGTCGGCAGACACTTTTTTTTTTCAAAAAAAAAAAAATTTCACATTTTGAAAAATGTTGTGCGGGAAATCCGTAGACCAACTTTTTTTTTTGGTGTGGCCTAATGCATAAAGTCCATTTATTTTCATACTTAATTTCAAAAGAATTTCAGGGGTGGATGTTGTTATTTTTTTAAATGTCCTTCCCTTGGCTACAGCCAGTCTTTTTTTGGCTCCAGGGTTTTCAGATATGCCCACCCCTGTTTCTTCTCATTATAAATCAAAATATAGGCATATCGGGTAATGCTACTCTGAGAGATGGGATTAATATAGTGTCGCACTGTATGTATCTGCTGTATACATGCATTTTGAAATATCATGTTATTATTCTAATACCACTACTAACAAATAATTATACTATGTACTTCCAAATTTATAGCGGCAAAAGGTTTCCACCCATGTCATGTTGCAATTAAGAGGGAACAAACATGTATTTCTTAAAAATAACTAAATTTTACACCCAGCAGAGATACTGACATCGGGGGGGGGGGGTAGAGTGGGGGACATCACAAGGAAGGCACCTTGACATATTTAACTACAAATAAAATTATTGCCTTATCAAAAGGCATTATTAAGAGAGATGGACCTAAGAGGGCAACAGGTCTTTTCCACAATTTTGTAGCAGTGTCGACCTATGAGCAATTTTAAGAAGAGGGGGTGGTGGTTTTGATGCATCGAAGATCTGTCACCCACCCTTAGGCCTAAAGGCCTCCTTAAATAATTCTGCCATTTATGTGCCCCAACTCTTCTGAATCCCGTTCAATCTCTCTTTGACTGAGTAATAAGTAAACTGGTGCATTGGGTGCTTTTCAAGAAAGACTTGATATACCAACACCCTGTCCTGCAGTTAAGAATTTTCTAAAGACATAACAAATATCTGTATCTGCATGAATCATAGAGAAGGGGCAAAATACAATTCCCTCTATGGGCAATAAGAGTCATCGGGCCCATTTACACCATTTCCAAAAATTGTCAGAGAATATAAAGCCATTCCTCTGTTTTCTTTTCACTCTTTATCAAACATGACGTCATGCACCACCTGACCCCCCCCCCTGCAGCATGACATCATTTATTATTATTACTATTATTATACTACTGTGGTCATACTTTATTTCGCTGGGTATATATTTTTGCTATATTCACGGAAATGAAAATCCGCGAAATTCTTATATGTTAAAGTATGGAATAAATACCCACGAATTAGTCTTTTTTACCACCTCAGCGAAAATTTACACCGTGAATATAAGTACTTTCACAGTATTATCATTACTATTACTGACATTTCATTTTCATTCTGATATGTTCCTTGACAGAGTAGTCGATGTGAGAGTCTTTACAGAGAAGAAGGGACCATGACGGCAGCACTTTACGTCTTTCTGTAGAACAGAGACAACCAACAACCAACAATGGCAGCTCCACCACCTGTGGTAAGTAGTGCTGAAACGAGTCAAATACTTTTTCTTAGTATCTCGAAATTTATGTGGCAGTGAAGGTTTTTGTTTGTCATGGGAATTTAATCCCAATTATTAACGTAAGTGTGCAGGGGCGGATCTAGGAATTTTGGAAAGGGGGGGGGGGCGCTGTAATACCTACAGCATTGGGGGTGTTGAACCATCTAAATTAAAATGTACAGAAAAATAGGGGGGGGGGGGGGCGCTCCTTGCGCCCCCCCCCCCTGGATCCGCCCCTGGTGTGGCGAGTGAAATGCATCAGACATTTTGTCTTTTTATGACCATGTCAGTATTCTTCATCTAAGTAAACATGTATTGGGGTTTCATTACAACTCAGGATTTGGCTGATCACCTTCTTGTGAAGAGTCGGGTTCGTATCGTTGGTGAACTCGAGGTCCCTCTGGTCGTTGATGATCTACGACAAGCCGGGATCATTAATGCAGAAGCTGAGGAGCGCATCCTCAACGGAGAAACAAGACAGGAGAAAGTCAGGAAGTAAGCAGTCTTACAATGATCATCTTCAAATAACATTTCACAGAATTTGATAACTAAGAGAAGAGCTGAAAATTAGTAATATTTTACAGTCTATACGAAAACCTGCCGGACACCGGCTATAGCCGGCAAAAAGTCTGCCACTCTGGCAGAAAGGTGTCTAGTGTTGTCTCGAATGACTGGCTGTAATCAAGAGATCCTTGCCCACATTTCAGTTTTTACGGCTTGAAAATCGGACCATTATTAAGGTTTTACAGCATAAAACAGAAAGCTAGTATATTTTCTGTAATGTTTTTCAGTAATTTACATAAACAAATGATTTATATAACCATATTCAAACACTTGCTTTATAATTTATTTATAAATTGCAAGACTGTACTCCAATATATCCAGGCCTGCAAAATTTATTCCGGGCCTGCAACAAAATGAAATCTGCAGGACCGAATGTCCTTCATGGTGAAAAAGTTTTTGTATAGACTAACATGTGCTTGATTGTGGAATTAAACGTAGGTCTTCTCCCCTTGTTTCAGATTGCTGAAAAAACTAGAGCTGCTGAAATCTCATCCAACAGCGCTGCAGGAGTTCCTAAACAGTATCAAGAAGCATCAACCAGTTTCACCAGTTTTTGTTAAACGGGCCCCAGAGTAAGTATCAGGATATTATATTTCTAGTTTGAATTGAATTGTCTGTCTCTTTGGAAAGGACATTAAGCAGAGAGATTAATCAAGCTTGCAATCAATATAAATATAAATTAGTATTACATTAAAGTCAATGTTATTTTAATGTAATTGACCCAGGGGCACTACAGTGCCTCAGGGTCTTATACGACGGTTCTGAACCCAATTTAAGACATTTTTCCCATCACTTGTATCTGGAATAATTCTGCAAATAAATCTTCCTGCCAAACAAATGTCACTGTTCTATGTACTGCTGGTCAATGCCAATCTCCCCATACCAGTATTGTATATGTGGGTTTGCTCAAATGCTCATAAAAGGCATTTAAAAAAGTGTCACTTTTAGCTTTTTTTGCACAAATTCCTTTAGCATTGCAGGTGTAGGGGCACGGATTACTCGCGCCTCGGTGATAACTCTGCAGGGAGGTATCACTTGGGTAATCCTACACCCCTATGTAAGGACCATGCCGATCCAGTAACGTACGGTGCGGTTAAGTTGTCAGCAGGGGAAGTAGCTCAGTGGTAGAGCACAGGCTCCGGAGTCATGAGGTCGTGGGTTCAAATCCTGCTTTCTCCAGATGACTTTTCCGTGACCGTTACACTGGTGGAGAAAGCGCGTGATACGTGAACGGTGACATGTTGGCACGTCAGTTGGTAAGCGTTACAATTTGCTAGGGGCTCGGTGACCTTGGAAACAGGGTCAGCCCCCAGTGGGTCCCAGGAATGGGACTCATTCGGCACTGGGAGCAACCGAGTCGTAGAAGGGTATGTTGGAAGTTAGTAATGCAGTTGGAGACGTGTCAACGGGTCGGTTGGATTGGCTGAATCGGTATGGTGTGGAAAGCTTACATCATTGGTGCCGGGGTATCTCAGCAACTGCTTGATAAAACCCCATTGAGACCTTCGGTCTTCAGTGGGTGAGCATCCCTGATGTTGGAGGACCACTAGATTTCCGGGGGCTGGGACTCTCTATCACTGCTTGATAAAAGCCCCTTCTAGGAGGGAGAGAAAGCCCAGTCCCGGAGAATCCGAATCTAGAATGGTTGATGTAAGCTGAGTAGGGGCAGTGTAGGGGCACGGATTACTCGCGCCTCGGTGATAACTCTGCAGGGAGGTATCACTTGGGTAATCCTACACCCCTATGTAAGGACCATGCCGATCCAGTAACGTACGGTGCGGTTAAGTTGTCAGCAGGGGAAGTAGCTCAGTGGTAGAGCACAGGCTCCGGAGTCATGAGGTCGTGGGTTCGAATCCCGCTTTCTCCAGATGACTTTTCCGCGACCGTTACACAGGTATAGGAAAAACCTCCCTCTGATGTCCTCCACCAAAGTGTTGAGTCCATAGAGTTCCATGTTAAAGCAGCCAGGAACGCTTTTTTGAGACGGTATATAAGACGCTTTGTGAGTACCTCCCTTTGAGGTACTCACTATGACTCCCTCCCTCCCTGCCTCCCTGCCTCCCTCCCTCCCTGCCTCCCTGCCTCCCTCCCTCCCTCCCTCCCTCCCCTGGGTCACATGTGATGCCAATCGCCAATACCATTCATTATATTGGCTAATTATAAAATGATATAGCCTAAGATAGACTATGAACATTCATTCAACTTTCAGCTGAAACCTCCTTACAACAAAGACTGAAGGAGAAGTATGCCCAGAAGAAGGCCCTGTGCATGAAGCACCCATGGGCTGCAGAGAGATCGTCCTGGCTGCCACATGACTTGTACACCAACCTCAAACTCATCAACCACCACGAGTCTGCTTCCCACCGCAACAGCGCCACCGACTACAGCGCTTTTCAGCAGTTCTGCCGGTATGTACATCATCACCACTGAATGTCTAGTAACACTATGAGACATGAAGGTATTGTGCTATGTCAGTCATTCTAAACAATGCAGATACACCATTGGATTATTACTGTGGAATAGCAATAAAGGAGTGACATGTAGGTAAATCACACTCAGCTTTAATTTGATACCAAACATGCCTATATTAGGTGTGACTTATACAAGTTTTACAATTTATACAAGTTTTTTGAAGTAAACCACAGTATTAAAGTGACCAAAGTAAATCCAAGGTGCAACTTATAGAAATTTCTCAAATTCTGGGTACAGCTTATATACAAGCTGTGTTTTATACATGAGTGTTACGGTGAGACTATCCAGCTTAAATTTCTTTACTTTGTATATTTCAGGGATGATTTAGAAGCAGTGCCTTACAGAAACCTATTCAAGATCGGAGTAACCGGAACAAGAGTTCTCATTGAGGGGGACCCTGGGATCGGCAAGACAACTCTATGTTACAAACTGATACATGATTACTCAAAGTCCGATGTTGATGAAGGTGACAGGTATTATGTTCATGACCTTTTGTTTGTATTTGTCATTGAAGTGAGGCACTTTAGGGGGTCAGTAAGGGAGACATTGAAGCAGTCCCTGTCTCTATCTGAGCTGGAAATGGATGAACTCTGGAGGATGATTCAGGCCCATCCAGGCAAGTGTTTGTTTCTTCTTGATGGGCTGGATGAAAGCACACAACAGTTTCCAGCAGAGATTCGTGACCTCATTGAAGGTCGTCTCCTTGGTGACTGCCTTGTCCTGGCAACGTGTCGAACCAATCAGGCGAACACATTCTCAGGATTCTTCCATACAGAAGTTGTAAACGTTGGTTTTCTGCCAGAGCAGGCATTTGAGTACGTAGAGAAGTACTTCACACATGCTCATGCTTCAGGCATTGATATCAATGTAGAAAAAGCCATTCAATTTCTTGAGACTGAGGCTGAAGTGCTTGGAGACCTTCTTCAAACACCCCTGAATTGTCTGCTCCTCTGCCTTTGGCTGGAGGAATGGCTGAAGGCAAGCAACCAAAACCTGCCTTTGCTGAAAGGAAAGCGCATGACAACAAGTGGATTCTATGAAATGGTGGTTAGAAGTATTGTGAAGCGCTACTGTGAAAAAAAGAAACTGCCTTTGACAAGAGGCAAAATTCCATCTCATTTGAAGGAAGCCCTCATCAAATTGCACAGACTTGCTCTGTTTGGGGTCCTGAAAGAAAAGTACAAATTCACAGTTGATGATTTGAATGGCCACCAAATAGATGAAGATGATGAGGTTCTGACGCTTGGATTTCTCAGCCGGGAATACAGCGTGTCCATGCTGCAGGAGGAGGATGAGGTCAGCTACTCCTTCCCACACAGAAGCATCCAAGACTTCTTTGCAGCGCAGGCTGTGGAGTCCATGCCTGAGGTATTCAAGGCTCACCTGTTGGTGTACTTTGGGTGGCAGTGGAAGCTGTACGAGCATGTCTGCTTGTTCCTCTTTGGGGTGGTGAAAGACGACCTTCTGCTGAAGTGGCTGTTGTGCTGTACACTAGGCAGTAGTATGTGTGAGGACCCTGGCAGTGCAGCACTGCTGTATGCCAGCACATCCAATACAAGTACATATCAGGAAAACATCGGCTTGATTCATGCTGCTTTTCAGGATGCAAAGCACCAGATTGCTGGACTTGATAGCGCACCTGACGCTAGCCAAGAATTCCAGAGCTCAATCTCGCTCGGTCAGATCAGAGATTGCATCAATCAGTTTAGACCAGCATACTGGGTCTGGAGTAGAAATGAAACTGGGAAACTGAGCGACACATTCTGCCACTGTCTGCGCTGGATGTATGAAGTCGAACCAGATGAGAAACCAACAGATACCTCCTTGTTATCAGAAATGGTGAGCTACCTTGTGAAACTGTCAGAACAAAGAGGTCCATGCTGGGATGTTGTCAATGGATGCAGTCCAGAAATGCAGGCTGTGATAGTGAGACTGTGGAATCACAAGAAATGCACCAGTTCTCTGAAATCACAGCGACACTTCAAGATTCAGGTTAGTGGGATGAGGAATAACGTGTGGAGCATGCTCTTCAAAATGGATGGTCTGCACATACAGCACTTAGAACTTGCCTACCGCTCAACAGAGCACCTCGTGGATGTGCTAGAGAACCTTGGGCCACAAGTGAAACTGGTTGAAAAGCTCACTCTCAGCTGCGACAGTAGAATCCCCTGGCAAAAAGGGCAAAATGATGAGATGTTGAGAAAAGAGAATGTTCACAGAAATGCAGTGAAAACAAGAATTGGTCAGATGACTTCTTTGAAATCCATTTTGATCTCAAGCAGGCAGCTTGGCTCGTGCATTGGATTTCTGCCAGCGAGCATCCCTCTGGAAGAAGTAACCGTGATGGCACTGAGTTGGTCTCAGAGTGATACTGAAGAACTCATCCAGGAGGCGCTCTTGTGTCAGATGAAGAAACTGACCTTGCATCAGAGAAATGTGATGTCGGAAAGCAGCACGGAGTATGTCCTTCAAGCAATCCAGCATCTGACCTCCAGAAGAAGGGAATGCCTGAGGGAGGTGCACATGCAGGGTTTCCAGCTGACTGTGCAGGAGGAGGAGCTGCTGTGTAAGGTACAGCAGCAGCTGGAGTCCCAGGGCATCAACTTGAAGCTGACCGAGTGCCGCCTGGTGGTGCAGTCAGTACTAACAGTGGAGCAGCTGCTCAAACACCTGCAAGTCAACAATCCCCGCGGAAGTCTCGTTGCTCGACAGATTCTTAACCTGGATGAAGGGGTCTTCTCCGATGTTGATGGCTGCATGGGCCTCTTTGAGATATCCGGGCAGTTGGACTGGAGCCGCATCGGGCAGGAAATGGTCACAAAGCTACTCCAAGCTGGGCTGACATCCACAAATGTTCAACCCAAGTTTCATGCTGATTTTTCAGGCTTCCAGAAGTTTGTTTTACCTGCAATGGAAAAAACTAAGCCAATGAAAAAAGTAGAGCTGCTCTTCTGTAAGGAGGATTCACACTATGAGATGAAATTGACCCAAGATGCTGTGAAAATCCGGGGAGGAAACATTGGGTGGGATCATGAGAATAGAAGAGCGTTTGTAAGTTTCACTGAGGATCTAGCCAAGAAGTATCGGCATCTTTCCCGGTTACCTTTCGTACAAGTTAAAAAATGAGGTGCTGGGCACCTAATATGGCCACATGTCCTTTGGCAGTCCCTTGGCCATGCTGATATACAGGTGGTCCTACATATAGAGAGCGATAGCACGGGTATCGGCAAGCTTGTATAGGTACCCCCCTCCCTTTACAAGTGCTCCATTAGTATAGTATATTAAACTAGCCCTGAGGGCAACTTTTTGTATCATTTTGGTATTACACCTACAATATGATACGTTATGGCTGAATGTTGTTAAGAGGACCTGGTCTCACTGTCATACAGGATAAATGAATGGTGTCAGTGATTGGCATCACTTGTGACCCAGGGCACTTTGCTCTTTATTTTACTGTTACTTCGATTTGTTTTGTTTAAATTGCTCTCCGAACTCATGTCCCAACCCCAACGCCCAACAGGTGCCCTGGTTCAACAATGAAATATTCAGCTCTCTGAGGGAGGGTTTGGGACTGTTGTCAAAGTCTCATATACCGTCTTAGAAAAGTGTTTCCGCACTCCTCAACATAGAAACAAATGGGCCTGACACATTGGGGGAGGGCAGTTGGTGGAGGTTTCTCCTATACGTACAATGCTGTAGAAAAATGGACAAAAAGGCCAAAAGGCATTGGCCGAAGGCATTGATAAAGACAGCAGCACCTAGCAATAGGCATTTGTCACAGCTTAAAATGAGGCAAAGAATTGTGATTCATGAAAGTTTATTCACAACATGAATCAAAGTTAAATGATGCGAAAAATGCCTTAGATTTTCTGCAGAACCGTTGTATAAGACCCTGAAGCACAGCAGTGCCCCTGGGTCAATAAAAGAAATATCAACCAACAGAGTGCTGTCACTTTGCCATGTCTGTACTGCTGAATGGTTTTACCGCTGCTGGTGAAGTAACTGGTTAGTCCCGGAGGAGGTTCATAACAATCTGCCATCTGGTGCCATTCACAGGAATTAGGGCTCTGCTGGGCATTCTATTAGACTTTGTCTGCTTATGAGGTCAGAGGAACTTGCTGCACATGGTTTGTGTATAGAGTGGTTTATATTAGTTTCAGATTAATAGTTATCGATGCCATCATAATAAGTGTTATGTTATTGACGCATACCTGGCACCATGAGCACTTTCTTCAAAGTTTGCAAACAAATCTCTACTATCATGAACTATGTTTACGCATGTATTTTATGAAGCATGTACCCTGGCAAACCGTTGTAGAAAATTATGTCCAGTGCTGCGTGTCGCCTGCTTCAAGCTATTTACTCAAAGCGGGTTGAACTTAGAACCACCTTTCTTGCCATGTCAGATAAACTGAATTTCTTGTTTCTATCCACCGTATTTTTTTTACATATACTTTATTACATAAATGTAATTCAATTGCTGTGTATACATATATATATATATATATATATATATATATATATATATATATATATATATCTACATTGAATACACAGATTTCTCTGGTACAATAATGCATTGGTTAATATTATATCAGTGATGGAACCGATAGTAAATTTATTGGAAGACTATCGGTAGGGGCATTGCTGATGCAATGTAGCGCTAGCAGTCTATGTTGAAGCCATATTTGATGTGAGGAGGGAATTGCTTATACAATATACCCTCCAGTTATATGACCACATAATGTGATAATATCTCTAAAAATGAACCACTGTTAACTATTATTATATATGTAGTCAATATGCTCCGACAGAGTATGTACCAATTCGGAATCATGACGTTATATGAATACCATCACTTTCCTTCAGTTACAAATGAAAACATCACACGGCTTTAAACCATGTAATACTTTGTAATAAATGAGTCTCGTTTAGAGCTCACTGAAACGAAATATGATAGGTGTATTCATAACATACAGATTGTGGGGAAGACTTTCGATTGGTACTAATTCAATTGTTTTTATTTGCTGGCTGAACTTAAAATGATTCAAAATTCAGTTTTGAAGTTATAAAGCTGTGTTATCAATTATTGATGAAATCACAAGCAAAACTATTTACTGTCAAGACCTTTATTTACATAATATATGACAGAGCATTTCACATGCCTTATAGATAAAAAGGTAAGCAGCGCAACCATCAGAGAACATGATACACGGTATTGTGAGAGCTACCCGCTAGTCCATATGATACACAGTACGGTAGTAACCCGCTGCACGCTAGTATTAGTCAATGGGGATGAAGGGGGACCAGGTAGCCATATCAATTATTGTACATTGTATTCTTCTGACAATTGTGAAATATTTTTATCCACTGTATTTTCGTACTATCTTACAAAGTTGTATTTCAGTATCTGTATGGAGGATATATGCATTGAGTATAGAGATGAAAACCCATGAAAGACCTCCCTGTTATATATACTATATTATACTACCATATAATGATTAGTGTCACAGCAGTGGTACACTCCAACATGTCATACACTGTGATAACATGTAACACCTGTCCTGTTGTTATTGCAATGATTGCTAGCTTCCATTATGACCGCTGTGATGAGTAGTTACTGCTGGCTGTGAACCTTGAAGGGATGAGATGCTATATTGATGACATAATTCACCTAACAACTCTCATTCATCCAGGATGGTTGTAGACCATAGAGTGATTAATCACACCCCGAATTGTGAAGAGGGGAGCAGCAAATATTTGTAATAAACATCTTTCCAAACCTAAAGAAAATCTGTTTTGAATTTATTGCCATAGTGTAATACAAAATGTACATCATCTACCTAATATCAGGATCAAGGGGGAGAGTTCTTGACAGATTGTAGAATTCTATCTTTAAAATGGCTGAATCAAATAACTGCAAGGCCGATTTTACAGCAGAGTGTACCTCTTGCGAAGGAAAAAGGAAAAAAAAGTCTTCCATAAAATTACTTGAATATTCTATGAATATGACCACTGTAAAACCTTTTTTATAAATCTACTTTGGTTTTGAGCTGAATGTGGGTGTGAGAGGGACAATTTAGCTTATAATAAAAGTGATTGAAATTAGTTTTCACTATACATCCTTATATATCAAAACCTCAGCCATTAGCTGAATGAGAGCTTATAACCAAGGTTCTACAACATCTCTATCAAAGCACCAATGAGATCTGAGCTATTCATGAATTAACTCTGCTACAATGAGGTGTCTGAAAGAAATCAATCAGCGTGGAAATTCAACTGTTAACAGCTTTGCCGATTGGTATTGTCTTCGACCATTGTGACTAAGGATTCTTGATGGACCAACTCAAGACATTCTTTAAATGATGAATTGGCTGTACAGTGGATAGAAAACTACAATGAAGCAGTCTCAAATTGACAGAGAATTGGCATTGTTTGGACTATGATGGTATGTTGAGAACAAAGATAGGGTTAGCAGCTGAGGCCCTACAGTGCACCTATTGTACAGGGTTATCATTCATCTACAGCACACACACACACTGTCAGTAGGGTCTCCTACAGTCTACATATCACAAACACCTTACTAGATAGTGACATCTGTACAGCATCATCTGGGTACACATTATCTACTCTCATCTAAATCATGTACCGTATTCGACGTAATGAGCGCACAACATCTAATAAGCGCACACCCCCCGTTTTTGGCCAATTTTTATACTACAAATAACCAAAAATATCTCAATGTCTGACCCCAATTAAACTCTTAACTACTAAAAGATGTCCATAATCATTTTTAAACGCACTGTGCGCTTATTACGTCGAATACGGTAATGAAATAATACAATATGAGGATGATCATTATTCTAAAAACAAACATTTATATAAAATGATAATTATTCACACAAATTATTTACTATAAGATATTTCTTATATTATATGATTTATCACATGATTCCAACTATCATCATTGTACAATTGCGCAAACATTTTCATGTTGGCTATAGAAGTCGTGTGTACAAACAAAACCGGCATCGTGAACTTGAATTTGCATAAGTTAAATAAACCGCTGGAGGAAAACCGAAATGGACTAAGGTTGAAAGAATTAACATTTTTATTAGAAGAAAAGTTTTGTTTGAATCATGACTAGTAGTGACAAGATGCGTATAATCTCACAAATACCCCCTTTACATGATTATACGGCCAGTATTGTATTTTCGTTCATAATGGGCAATAAATGGCATTTTCTATTATACTACAATATACTAGACATGATTATGACTCCCTATGATGTGACCTATTGCTACTATATAACAGTTCTATACCATTGTACCTACAATAACTTAACATGACTACTACAAGGGTAGACACTAACTGTTACACCCATGGCCACCTGGCTCCACACCAACAACTGGGGGCAGCGTACAATTTCCCTTTTCACGAGAAAGTCAGAGGTTCCACTGATAAAGGTGTATTTCAAGACTTAACCACATTGGTCAGCTTCCTACTGATTTTCTCTTGCCATCTACATTCCTGTAGGCCACTCAGGCCCAAAGCAAGGTAGTTCTTCAGAAAGCTATGGGCCGGCACCCAATACTACCATAAAACCTCACGTATAAGCCTAACTCGTGTATAAAGGCTACCGCAGACGGGCCCGATCCGATCGTTGGACTCGATCAGCCGATCGGGTCGGGCAATATCAAACATGTTTGATCGCCCAGACTCGATCGGGAGGACGTCCCCGCAGACAAACCCGATATCCCTAGATACCGATCGAGTCAGGATCTGTGCTGATCCTTAAAGCCGCACTGGTGATCTGACTGGCGTACAAGCCGCGGCTTCTACGTGAGGTTTTACGGTACGGGCAATTAGCCTGAGCATCAACGTTAGTATCCTTCCCTTGTTGTGAGGCGCCTTCAGTAGCAGTTTCCTATTGACTTTACACCTAAGGATTGATGACTAGTCAGCCACTGTCTTGTCTTTACTGGGTCAAAAACATATCAAGGTTCCTTCCTGTTCTAAACATTATTCTCCATTCACCATTTTGAGTCATTTCTACTGCCACTCAACACACCCCAAAATTCAGCACACATATTTCACCTCTAAAATCTAGAACTAATTACCTCATGCTCTTGAATACCTTTGTCATACTAAGTCAGTAGGAATGCTCCACCCTGTCTACAGCTTGAAGCTAGCTCTCATTTACAAACCATTTATTAATAAAATCACCCGGAGGATACAAATAATGGTGGGTAACTGTTGGCACTACCTATCAAACCGCAGTTGGCAATTTCACCGTTACGCTATGTACATAGGATATCCATCAGAGTCTTGAGCCAAACAACAATAACAATCACATACAATAATAATGATAAATCAATATGTACAATTTTCCCTAGATAGAAGTAGCTTAATTAGTGATTTCAGGTGATTAAAATGAACTCTCAGAGCACGGGGCGTGTACGTCTGGTTACAATGAAGGTCAACTCAAGGTTTAAACTTGAAGAAGGCACGACGGAAGGAACTCATCCAGGCGTTCAGCGTGGTGTAACGTAAGGTAGGACCGGCGGGGGTGTAGTCGTGTAACCCGTCACAGCCCGAGACACGGCTGCAGCAGTATCAACAAGGTACATGTACGCAGGGCCCTGCAGCCACAACTAGCTACACACCTCTGTAGGCTGCTTAAAGTTCATTATCAGCTTTGGGAATTTATAAAGTATTTTATTTCACCAAGTGATTTTCTAAAATATAGTACATTTATTCAAATAATGAGAACATTATGAAGGATGTTCAATTCATGGATGTCTGTAGACGTCAAATACATTCTCATCTGCATGTTCACACATATGACTATCATTAGCTTATACTTAAGGCGAAAGTCTTTTCCCTTTGTTGTTATACTTTGTGGTGGGGAGGGCCATTTTTTCCCTTTTTTCACAACATTGATGGTCTGCATGTGGAAATAAGGTCTAAAATGGCTTTAACATTTTGTTTCAATCCCAATCAATAGCTGAGATACTGGTCATTTTGCATTTTGTATTCTGAAATTTTCTTAAATGTAGCCATTTTTGACATTCTTTTTCTCAGAAGATTGGAAAAATAAAAGAGCCAATGCGGCCTTTTTTAAAAGGATGCAGTGGTGTCTGCAAAGCTGAGAACCGACTTTAAATGGCCTCAGGAGGATCTGTCAATACATGGGTACATAAAACACACAAGGGCTTCATTTAAAATGACATTACGTTTACCGACGCGATGTGCCTCGCTGGTACGTAACTATCCTGACTACTGTCCTGGAGGTATACAGGTGCGTCAACTACATTTGTATATTACAAAGTGTGTTCACCGTGTTTCAACATGCTACACAATAATTGCTTCCTTGGACTTTCCTGTTACATGCACTCTTTTCTCACCATCACAGCTTCACAATGACTTCATAGGTTTATATGTATTTATATGTACACATGTCGCGTTTAAAATTATCTCCTAAATCAACCCTTTAAAAATAGTCGTTTATGTAATGATGAAATGGTGACGGCAATGGCAACGAAGAAATAAATCGCTATACTAAAATAGAGCAATTTAAGACGAACGAGTCCTACATTTTTATGTGATTGTTATCCTAGTTTGACCTTGAATGCCCTAATCTCCATAGAGGGTACGGAGGTAGAGGTCGTTATGTCGACCTTGGCGTCGTCATGAATTAATGTTAAAGAAGTCGATAACGCTTCCTTCAGTGTAATGTCCCGGAATAATTTACTTAATGTCAGCTGAAAAGAAAATAGAAACTTAATGTTATTACTGTCATTAAAAGTTAAAACAACAAGGACTTTTAAGGGGTATTTTATCAGTTTAAAGGATTTTACAGTAAGTGCATGAATCTTAACCCTTTAAGGACTACACGATGAATTTTCTACCAATCTTCATACATTTTACATCCATTCTATTCCCTGTAATTGTCCCCCACTATAGATTGGTTGTTAGGTGGTTTACAAGTGTTGCTAGTGAGTCCCTGCGTGTAAGGTATACGGGTGAGACAGGTCATGAGATTATTGGCCAAAAGGCCCCCGACGTCCATCTGGCACTCTCGGTAATCCCTTATCTGGATGTGCCTAATCAGGCTGAACCCCTCTTTTGACACTGAATACAATAGTGAGGAGATCAAGAAAGGGGTGGGTTGCAGGGTATCACCCCTATCAGTCTTATCAGTGCCCATTGTTCTGGGCTGGGGAGAGGGCAGAAAAGAGATTACCCAAGAGGCCTATGCTAGAATCCCAGATGGCCGTCAGGGGTCTTTTAAGCAATATGGCGGTGCCCACGATTCAATATGACTAAGCGGTATACTCACGGCGCCTGTTCCCACACTGCAGGTGGCGCCCCTACTGGGCAGGCGGCAGTCAAAGGCCATGTGGTGTACCAGGAGTCCTGCGTGGGGCTGGGGCTGGTACTGGGTGGCCGGGTCCCCCTCCGGCCCCTGCTGGGTACGCAGGTTCAGCAGGTGCAGCTCACAGGGCAGGTCGGCTGTCAGCGGGGCGTGCACCCCGAGCAGCTCGCTCCCCGCCGGGGGGCTCGGGGCCGACGTGGCCGGCATCACCATCACCGGGTGGAGCAGCTCCCGTGACGACAGGGAGGCCGTGACTGACGGGTAGCCGGCCGGGGAGGGGGCCTGCTGTTGGGGTGAAGTAAATGAAATAGATGATACCGGTAATACTGAGTGTAGAGAGACATAGTGGGCAAAAAGAGAAAAGGTTGTGTTCCTCTGTATCCTGACTGACTTTATCTTTTTAAATTGATTCTTTTTTGGAAAGCATTTTTGGGATGTTGCTATTAAAAATGTTCTCTTGACTAAAAATTCTTTTTTTTCCCCCTTTTTCTGAAAACAAATTTATTCTCATCCATTGAAAAAAAAATCACTCCTTCTACTGGTAATAACCTAATTTAAGACAAAAATCCTAGACCTGAATTCTTGACATGAATTGCTAAGCTTGTATGGTATTGTAGTATAGTGATGTGGTGAGGTGTACCTTGTCGGCAGTGATGGCCTCTAGGTGGAACCTGGAGGTGTCTGCAGTCTGCTTGTTGTCTGTGGGTGTTACATATATCTAAGTGTATCTGTGTTGTATCTAAGTGTATAAGTGTTGTATATATATATAAGTGCATAAGTGTTATATATAAGTGTTGTATCTAAGTGTCTGTGTGTTGTATCTAAGTGTATAAGTGTTATATCTAAGTGTATCTGTGTTGTATCTTAGTGTCTGTGTGTTGTATCTAAGTGTCTGTGTGTTGTATCTAAGTGTCTGTGTGTTGTATCTAAGTGTCTGTGTGTTGTATCTAAGTGTATAAGTGTTATATCTAAGTGTTGTATCTAAGTGTATAAGTGTTATATCTAAGTGTATAAGTGTTGTATCTAAGTGTCTGTGTGTTGTATATAAGTGTCTTTGTTGTATATAAGTGTATCTGTGTTGTATCTAAGTGTATAAGTGTTGTATCTAAGTGTTGTATCTAAGTGTATAAGTGTTATATCTAAGTGTCTGTGTGTTGTATCTAAGTGTATAAGTGTTATATCTAAGTGTCTGTGTGTTGTATCTAAGTGTCTGTGTGTTGTATCTAAGTGTATAAGTGTTATATCTAAGTGTATAAGTGTTGTATCTAAGTGTCTGTGTGTTGTATCTAAGTGTATAAGTGGTATATCTAAGTGTATAAGTGTTGTATCTAAGTGTCTGTGTGTTGTATCTAAGTGTCTGTGTGTTGTATCTAAGTGTCTGTGTGTTGTATCTAAGTGTCTTTGTTGTATATAAGTGTATCTGTGTTATATATATATAAGTGTATAAGTGTTATATCTAAGTGTATAAGTGTTGTATCTAAGTGTATAAGTGTTGTATCTAAGTGTAAAGGTGTTATATATAAGTGTATAAGTGTTGTATAAGCAGAGGTGTGAAATGCCGAAAACAGTTTCATCTGAAGACCATTATGCGTCTCCGGGCAGCGCTATAATTAATCCTTTTCATTCAACAAGTTTTGCAATCAAGGTTGCTTTATAACTTTAAACCTATCTTTTATTGACAGTTACATTCAAATTATACATTTAAATACAGAAACTTAAAGAATTTGTGAAAATTCAGAGAGTCTATACCCCCACCCCCATCCTTATAAAAGACCTTTCCTTTTCTCAGTGGGTTTAGATGAATCACAAGAATGACCCTCTGGGACATAGAAAATGCGGAATTCCGCATCTCTGCGGAGATTTCACACCCCTGATAAGTGTGTACTGAGAGCCTTACCTGGTTAGGAGTGATGGCCTCTAGGTGGAACCTGAAGATGTTGGGAGTCTGCTTGTTGTCAGTGACGCCCTGCCCCAGCCCCCGGTTATCGTCCTGGTTCAGCGCCCGGTCCTGCACAATCTCCAACTGACCTGTTTGTACAAAGGTATGACAAGTTTACAGTCATGTATTTACTAGGCTCCATGGGCTATTTAATTCTAATAACTTTATTACAGGATTTTACAGCCAATTTTTAGACGGCCAGATGCCAGAAAAAAACAATAAATATTCTCCCAAAAGGCAATATTTCCCTCTCTTACATTGGCATTAATAATTCCAGTTGCCAGCAGCAAAAGGAAAAGAGGAAAAATGTGTCATGAAAAAACACCATTTCACCCCAAAATGTTGGTTAAAAAGACGGACAGACAAAAATTAAAATTTAGTCTTGAAGGGTGGACCTTGTTTACGACCAAAGGTCATAAAGTTCTTTATCAGTTTATGTTCCGCATTCAAGGATGTGATATTATCAATGATGTGGCAATGAACCTTGCTCGAGGCTGGCGACCCCGAGTGACTGCCCGCTGAGGATGGAGAAGCGGTGCGTGGCGTCTTGTAGGAAGGCCATGGTCGGCATCGGGTAGAAGTTACCCTGTAACGTCAACTTGCTGTACGTGTGGCGCTCAATCATCTGTAACATCATAAGGAGCTCCTTAGTATTCTTTACAAAATAGTCACAGAACGATATAAACTTTGTGGGGAAATATGGCTTTTCTGCACGGGACGAGGCCTGTGGGAAGACGCCAGCTCCAGTGTTACACTTGTGCACCGTTTTGCCCAGAGGTTGATGAATTTCAATACAAGTGCGTTGACATCCCCCCTCCCCCCCGCGGTCAACAGCTTATCTATCACTGCTGGATGTCTGGTTGAGATGTGGAAAAAGGTGTGAAAAAAAATCTTTTCTTTTCTTTCAGGAATCTTTTGATCAATGGATTTTAGAGGCTTTGAAAGGGAATTAAACACGTAATAAATAACAGCCAAAATCATTACTTGTTTTCCCCATTGAACTCTATAGTAATCAACGTAAAACCTTGCTTATAAGCCTAACTCGCATATTGACCGCACTGTTGACAAATCATATAAGCCGCACCCTATATAGGCATGTTTGGTATGAAAAGAAAGCTGATTTTGACTCGCGTACATACCACGTATTCTATGTGAGGTTTTACAAGATAGTCTATACAGTATTTTTACAGTATAGTGTATAGTTATTGAGCGACTTTGTACTTTGCTGTGACCTATTTTAAAAGCTAGTTACCTGGACGCCATTGAGGCCTGTGTAGAAGGCCTTGTCGCGGCTTGTACAAGGGTCAAGATGCCTGTGCGGATTTTAGGATTTTCCCTAAGACTAGATGCAGTTTTTTACTAGTATAGTACGGTAGTATAGTACGGTACTAAAGTAGAAATTCTCAGACCCCAGGTGTGGCTTACAGGATTTTCCTGAGTTAGGGGTGCGGCTTATATATGCGGGTTGAGTTAGGCTTAGGCTTATACGCGAGAATTTACATGACTTTATATTTTGTGGTGTGAGACCTAAGGTAGTGAGCTGGTTACCTGGAAGCCGTTGAGGTCGGTGTAGAAGGCCTTGTCTGTGTTCTTGATGCCCGTGTTGACTCGCATCACCAACTCATAGTTGTTCTCATGTCGGATATCCACCAGGTTCATGATGTCAACTCCCAGACTATCTGTACCTGCAGATAAACAAAGGTATGTCAACTCCCAGACTATCTGTACCTACAGATAAACAAAGGTATGTCAACTCCCAGACTATCTGTACCTGCAGATAAACAAAGGTATGTCAACTCCCAGACTATCTGTACCTGCAGATAAACAAAGGTATGTCAACTCCCAGACTATCTGTACCTGCAGGTAAACAAAGGTGTCAGCGCCCAGACTATCTGAACCTGCAGATAAACAAAGATGTCAACTCCCAGACTATCTGTACCTGCAGGTTAACAAAGTTATGTCAACTCCCAGACTATCTGTACCTGCAGATAAACAAAGGTATGTCAACTCCCAGACTATCTGTACCTACAGATAAACAAAGGTATGTCAACTCCCAGACTATCTGTACCTACAGATAAACAAAGGTATGTCAACTCCCAGACTATCTGTACCTGCAGATAAACAAAGGTTCATGATGTCAACTCCCAGACTATCTGTACCTGCAGATAAACAAAGGTATGTCAACCCCCAGACTATCTGTACCTGCAGATAAACAAAGGTATGTCAACTCCCAGACTATCTGTACCTGCAGATAAACAAAGGTATGTCAACTCCCAGACTATCTGTACCTGCAGATAAACAAAGGTATGTCAACTCCCAGACTATCTGTACCTGCAGATAAACAAAGGTATGTCAACTCCCAGACTATCTGTACCTGCAGATAAACAAAGGTATGTCAACTCCCAGACTATCTGTACCTGCAGATAAACAAAGGTTCATGATGTCAACTCCCAGACTATCTGTACCTACAGATAAACAAAGATGTCAACTCCCAGACTATCTGTACCTGCAGATAAACAAAGGTGTGTCAACTCCCAGACTATCTGTACCTGGATAAAGGTAAAGCTTTTAAATTACAAATTTTAGGTTACAAATTACTTTATTTGTATGATACTGATAGGACCCAGACAGTATTGCTCATGAAAATGACTGGGTATAAATCAGGGATCAAAGTCTTCAAGTCTTTTTATGTCATGAAGATCTGTTCTGAACTACAGAAGACCTTTTTACAGGGATCTCAATTTAAACATTTCAATTTTTTCTTGACATCTGTCACTCCATCCCTGAAAAATGTACTTGAGTAATAATAAGTTTAGATCAGGTTAAAACCCATGTATAAGCTCCACCTATATAGGTCTGTACCACATTAAAGCTGGTTCTGATAGGAGTACAAGCTGCAGCTTCTACATGAGACTAGAGGTACTTACCAGGAGAGTTGGTTCTGATAGGAGTACAAGCTGTAGGTTCTACATGAGACTAGATGGTACTTACCAGGAGAGTTGGTTCTGATAGGAGTACAGGCTGCAGCTTCTACATGAGACTAGAGGTACTTACCAGGAGAGTTGGTTCTGATAGGAGTACAAGCTGCAGCTTCTACATGAGACAAGCTGTACTTACCAGGAGAGTTGGTTCTGATAGGAGTACAAGCTGCAGCTTCTACATGAGACTAGAGGTACTTACCAGGAGAGTTGGTTCTGATAGGAGTACAAGCTGCAGCTTCTACATGAGACTAGAGGTACTTACCAGGAGAGTTGGTTCTGATAGGAGTACAGGCTGCAGCTTCTACATGAGACTAGATGGTACTTACCAAGAGAGTTGGTTTTGATAGGAGTACAAGCTGCAGCTTCTACATGAGACTAGAGGTACTTACCAGGAGAGTTGGTTCTGATAGGAGTACAAGCTGCAGCTTCTACATGAGACAAGCTGTACTTACCAGGAGAGTTGGTTCTGATAGGAGTACAAGCTGCAGCTTCTACATGAGACTAGAGGTACTTACCAGGAGAGTTGGTTCTGATAGGAGTACAAGCTGCAGCTTCTACATGAGACTAGAGGTACTTACCAGGAGAGCTGGTTCTGATAGGAGTACAAGCTGCAGCTTCTACATGAGACTAGCTGTACTTACCAGGAGAGTTGGTTCTGATAGGAGTACAAGCTGCAGCTTCTACATGAGACTAGAGGTACTTACCAGGAGAGTTGGTTCTGATAGGAGTACAAGCTGCAGCTTCTACATGAGACTAGAGGTACTTACCAGGAGAGCTGGTTCTGATAGGAGTACAAGCTGCAGCTTCTACATGAGACTAGCTGTACTTACCAGGAGAGCTGGTTCTGATAGGAGTACAAGCTGCAGCTTCTACATGAGACTAGAGGTACTTACCAGGAGAGTTGGTTCTGATAGGAGTACAAGCTGCAGCTTCTACATGAGACTAGAAGTACTTACCAGGAGAGTTGGGTCTGATAGGAGTACAGGCTGCAGCTTCTACATGAGACTAGATGGTACTTACCAGGAGAGTTGGTTCTGATAGGAGTACAAGCTGCAGCTTCTACATGAGACTAGCTGTACTTACCAGGAGAGCTGGTTCTGATAGGAGTACAAGCTGCAGCTTCTACATGAGACTAGAGGTACTTACCAGGAGAGTTGGTTCTGATAGGAGTACAAGCTGCAGCTTCTACATGAGACTAGAAGTACTTACCAGGAGAGTTGGGTCTGATAGGAGTACAGGCTGCAGCTTCTACATGAGACTAGATGGTACTTACCAGGAGAGTTGGTTCTGATAGGAGTACAAGCTGCAGCTTCTACATGAGACTAGCTGTACTTACCAGGAGAGCTGGTTCTGATAGGAGTACAAGCTGCAGCTTCTACATGAGACTAGAGGTACTTACCAGGAGAGTTGGTTCTGATAGGAGTACAAGCTGCAGCTTCTACATGAGACTAGAAGTACTTACCAGGAGAGTTGGGTCTGATAGGAGTACAGGCTGCAGCTTCTACATGAGACTAGAGGTACTTACCAGGAGAGTTGGTTCTGATAGGAGTACAGGCTGCAGCTTCTACATGAGACTAGAAGTACTTACCAGGAGAGTTGGGTCTGATAGGAGTACAGGCTGCAGCTTCTACATGAGACTAGAGGTACTTACCAGGAGAGTTGGTTCTGATAGGAGTACAGGCTGCAGCTTCTACATGAGACTAGATGGTACTTACCAGGAGAGTTGGTTCTGATAGGAGTACAAGCTGCAGCTTCTACATGAGACTAGAGGTACTTACCAGGAGAGCTGGTTCTGATAGGAGTACAAGCTGCAGCTTCTACATGAGACTAGAGGTACTTACCAGGAGAGTTGGTTCTGATAGGAGTACAAGCTGCAGCTTCTACATGAGACTAGAAGTACTTACCAGGAGAGTTGGTTCTGATAGGAGTACAGGCTGCAGCTTCTACATGAGACTAGAAGTACTTACCAGGAGAGTTGGTTCTGATAGGAGTACAAGCTGCAGCTTCTACATGAGACTAGAAGTACTTACCAGGAGAGCTGGTTCTGATAGGAGTACAGGCTGCAGCTTCTACATGAGACTAGCTGTACTTACCAGGAGAGTTGGTTCTGATAGGAGTACAAGCTGCAGCTTCTACATGAGACTAGAGGTACTTACCAGGAGAGTTGGTTCTGATAGGAGTACAAGCTGCAGCTTCTACATGAGACTAGAGGTACTTACCAGGAGAGTTGGTTCTGATAGGAGTACAAGCTGCAGCTTCTACATGAGACTAGCTGTACTTACCAGGAGAGCTGGTTCTGATAGGAGTACAAGCTGCAGCTTCTACATGAGACTAGAGGTACTTACCAGGAGAGTTGGTTCTGATAGGAGTACAGGCTGCAGCTTCTACATGAGACTAGCTGTACTTACCAGGAGAGCTGGTTCTGATAGGAGTACAAGCTGCAGCTTCTACATGAGACTAGCTGTACTTACCAGGAGAGCTGGTTCTGATAGGAGTACAAGCTGCAGCTTCTACATGAGACTAGAGGTACTTACCAGGAGAGTTGACGAGGGTGACGATGTGGTGGACGTGGCGTACAAACACGTGTACCTCCGACATGATGGGGCCGCGGTGGATGCGGACGAGGGGCGTCTCGGCGGGGATGGGGGTGGCGGCACCCCCTGGCAGGAAGAGGTAGGCCCCGCTGCGCTCCCGCTGGTTCCGCGTCCCGTACACCACAAACTGCACCTTGGTGTCCACACGCGTCTTGGTCTCCTTCACATACAGCGACTGAAAACAAAATCGGGAGAACTTTATTTAGCTTAAATTACTTTTCTCTTTTTAATTGGCCATCAATGTTGGCTCACCTGAACATTAATTGTGATTTACACTTTTAATTGAGTATGTATTCTGAACATTTTCTTAATGCTGGCTTCTTTAAAAATATTCTTCCAGAGACAACAGTTCATCCTTTTATCTGTTAAGTTCCTGATAGGCAGTTGTTAAAATCTCCTAAATGTGTCTCAAGATATAGGACCATTTTGGTGGTTCACCCATATAAGTTACTGTCAATCTTCTAACTGAGTGGTCAGTAAAAGGCTGCTTTGATTATCATTTACTGCAAATGTAGATATTTTCGCGCGTATAAATTTCAGCGATTTTGCTAAATTTTCGCTGGTAGGCCTACTAAAATTCGCGGATTTCCGAAATTTGGCTATTTGATTCAATACTGTATAAATATTCGCTCTGTACAGTTTTTCGCGGATATTTAAAAATCGCGAAAACATGTGCAGTGCGAACGTATCTACGTTTACAGTACCTTTTTCCAACACTATGAGATGGATAATTTGAGCATGGCGGGGTACTTACAGAGAGCATGGCGGTGCCGGCGGTGAAGTCAGCGCGCAGCTCGCTGTTCTCGATGCTGAACTCCTCCCCGTGAGGCAGCTTGTGTACCGTGAAGGGACCGCTGTAATATAGGGAACACGGCTTCTGGTTATTCGTCTATGACACAATTATTTGTACATTTTTTCCAGGTATATTCAAAGTAAATGAATAGTTGTACGGACAGACCAAAAAACTAAATTGGTCAATGAATGTTGCGCAACTAAATATTTTAGAAATGCAAATTTTTTTCAAAAGAAATTGTTTTCAAGCGCCTCATTTTTTCAAAAATTGAGATTTTGGTGTGGCCTTAAGGCTGTTAAATCTTGTTAAGTACAGATAACATTGTGTGAGCTCTGTGAGTGGTGCGCGACAGCATGGTGGATTGAATACAAAGAGCTATACAATGTAATGTCTGTAACTTGGACAGTGTTTGAAGAATTATTACAATTTAGCAAACTGTAAACTTGGTGTAGGGTATTTCTGTTCTTCAGCTGGTAAAGGGTTCAAAGTGCTTTAGGGTCAAACAAGGTAATCTTAGGGTGGGCTATTCGAGATATATCAGCTCATGCATACAAATATATTAATTACTGGTAATACTTCTTAGTTTTTTTTCAATTAGTGTTCCTATATTTGATGTGAAGAATGAACATGGTTTAATTGTTATAGAAGATCGCTGAAATGAATTACAATAATGAAGATCATGCACTTGTGATCACGTGAAACAAGACAAGTTAAACATCTTGTATTTACGGTGATAACGATTGTGATCAGCATATATAAAATGTGTCAACTGGTGAGGGACTATGTGTCAACTGGTGAGGGACTATGTGTCAACTGGTGAGGGACTGTGTGTCAACTGGTGAGGGACTATGTGTCAACTGGTGAGGGACTATGTGTCAACTGGTGAGGGACTATGTGTCAACTGGTGAGGGACTGTGTGTCAACTGGTGAGGGACTGTGTGCCAACTGGTGAGGGACTGTGTGCCAACTGGTGAGGGACTATGTGTCAACTGGTGAGGGACTGAGTGTCAACTGGTGAGGGACTATGTGTCAACTGGTGAGGGACTATGTGTCAACTGGTGAGGGACTATGTCAACTGGTGAGGGACTATGTGTCAACTGGTGAGGGACTATGTGTCAACTGGTGAGGGACTATGTGTCAACTGGTGAGGGACTGTGTGTCAACTGGTGAGGGACTATGTGTCAACTGGTGAGGGACTATGTCAACTGGTGAGGGACTATGTGTCAACTGGTGAGGGACTATGTGTCAACTGGTGAGGGACTATGTGTCAACTGGTGAGGGACTATGTGTCAACTGGTGAGGGACTAAGTGTCAACTGGTGAGGGACTAAGTGTCAACTGGTGAGGGACTATGCGTCAACTGGTGAGGGACTATGTGTCAACTGGTGAGGGACTATGTGTCAACTGGTGAGGGACTATGTGTCAACTAGTGAGGGACTATGTGTCAACTGGTGAGGGACTATGTGTCAACTGGTGAGGGACTGTGTGTCAACTGGTGAGGGACTATGTGTCAACTGGTGAGGGACTATGTGTCAACTGGTGAGGGACTATGTGTCAACTGGTGAGGGACTATGTGTCAACTGGTGAGGGACTGAGTGTCAACTAGTGAGGGACTATGTGTCAACTGGTGAGGGACTATGTCATGTGTCAACTGGTGAGGGACTATGTGTCAACTGGTGAGGGACTGTGTGTCAACTAGTGAGGGACTATGTGTCAACTGGTGAGGGACTATGTCATGTGTCAACTGGTGAGGGACTATGTGTCAACTGGTGAGGGACTGTGTGTCAACTAGTGAGGGACTGAGTGTCAACTAGTGAGGGACTATGTGTCAACTGGTGAGGGACTATGTCATGTGTCAACTGGTGAGGGACTATGTGTCAACTGGTGAGGGACTAGGTGTCAACTGGTGAGGGACTAGGTGTCAACTGGTGAGGGACTGTGTGTCAACTGGTGAGGGACTGTGTGTCAACTGGTGAGGGACTGTGTCAACTGGTGAGGGACTATGTGTCAACTGGTGAGGGACTATGTGTCAACTGGTGAGGGACTATGTGTCAACTGGTGAGGGACTGTGTGTCAACTAGTGAGGGACTGAGTGTCAACTGGTGAGGGACTGTGTGTCAACTGGTGAGGGACTGTGTGTCAACTAGTGAGGGACTGAGTGTCAACTAGTGAGGGACTATGTGTCAACTGGTGAGGGACTATGTGTCAACTGGTGAGGGACTATGTGTCAACTGGTGAGGGACTGTGTGTCAACTAGTGAGGGACTGAGTGTCAACTGGTGAGGGACTGTGTGTCAACTAGTGAGGGACTGAGTGTCAACTGGTGAGGGACTATGTGTCATGTGTCAACTGGTGAAGGACTGAGTGTCAACTAGTGAGGGACTGAGTGTCAACTGGTGAGGGACTATGTGTCAACTGGTGAGGGACTGAGTGTCAACTGGTGAGGGACTATGTGTCAACTGGTGAGGGACTGAGTGTCAACTAGTGAGGGACTGAGTGTCAACTAGTGAGGGACTATGTCATGTGTCAACTGGTGAGGGACTATGTGTCAACTGGTGAGGGACTGTGTCAACTGGTGAGGGACTATGTGTCAACTGGTGAGGGACTATGTGTCAACTGGTTAGGGACTATGTGTCAACTGGTGAGGGACTATGTGTCAACTGGTGAGGGACTATGTGTCATGTGTCAACTGGTGAGGGACTATGTGTCAACTGGTGAGGGACTATGTGTCAACTGGTGAGGGACTGTGTGTCAACTGGTGAGGGACTGTGTCATGTGTCAACTGGTGAGGGACTGTGTGTCAACTGGTGAGGGACTATGTGTCAACTGATGAGGGACTATGTGTCAACTGGTGAGGGACTGTGTCATGTGTCAACTGGTGAGGGACTATGTGTCAACTGGTGAGGGACTGTGTCATGTGTCAACTGGTGAGGGACTGTGTGTCAACTGGTGAGGGACTAGGTGTCAACTGGTGAGGGACTATGTGTCAACTGGTGAGGGACTATGTGTCAACTGGTTAGGGACTATCTGTCAACTGGTGAGGGACTAGGTGTCAACTGGTGAGGGACTAGGTGTCAACTGGTGAGGGACTATGTGTCAACTGGTGAGGGACTATGTGTCAACTGGTGAGGGACCATGTGTCAACTGGTGAGGGACCATGTGTCAACTGGTGAGGGACTATGTGTCAACTGGTGAGGGACTATGTGTCATGTGTCAACTGGTGAGGGACTATGTGTCAACTGGTGAGGGACTATGTGTCATGTGTCAACTGGTTAGGGACTATGTGTCAACTGGTGAGGGACTGAGTGTCAACTGGTGAGGGACTATGTGTCAACTGGTGAGGGACTATGTGTCAACTGGTGAGGGACTATGTGTCAACTGGTGAGGGACTATGTGTCAACTGGTGAGGGACTATGTGTCAACTGGTGAGGGACTATGTGTCAACTGGTGAGGGACTATGTGTCAACTGGTGAGGGACTATGTGTCAACTGGTGAGGGACTATGTGTCAACTGGTGAGGGACTATGTGTCAACTGGTGAGGGACTATGTGTCAACTGGTGAGGGACTATGTGTCAACTGGTGAGGGACTATGTGTCAACTGGTGAGGGACTATGTGTCAACTGGTGAGGGACTGTGTCAACTGGTGAGGGACTATGTGTCAACTGGTGAGGGACTATGTGCCAACTGGTGAGATAAGATACTTAGTCTGGTCAGTGTGTCTTAGTGTACCATACTGTATATGACTATATGATGTGTCCATGTAATGTCCCCTGTGTTAATGTTATGTATCTACCCATGTTACAGCTCGTCGGGACACACTCTCCTGGGTACGTGAACAAGAAAATGTTTCCAATCTTAAAAGCGATAATCTTAAAACGTTTTCAGATTATCGCCTCAGTAAACCTGCTCTAGATGGCGCCACTTATGCTTATCTTTTTTCTTTCTTTTTTGACCCTTATTCATTTATTGTTGGTAGTGTATTGTCTTCTATCAGGAGCTCTGCCACCGAACCCCCCCTTTCTCTCTTTCTTTCTTCTTCAAAACTGATATCAAACACAACTATGGACAACTGCACCAGGTATAATACAGTGGTGCCATCTGGTGTTTAGAATCTTCAATTCACGATTGTCATGCTAGGACAATCTGAAATAAATGTTATTATCTTAAAATTATCTTAAAATTGAGAGGGAAATGTTTTTAAGATTACTGTTTTTAAGATTGGAAAGATTTTCTTGTCCATGTTCCCCGGAGAGTCTGTCCGCTAGTACCTTATGACACAGTGGCTGTACCACTGGGTTTATATACTCTCTACATGCTGGTTGGTGGGACGTGTTAAGACAAGGTGTACGTGGTTAGAACAACATGTGTGGTACATGGTCTAGGCTCGCGCTTTGGTCCGTTTTTCTTTCGCCAGATTGGCGAACAACGGCCGTTTTTCTTTCGCCAATTCCCAAGAGAATTCGCCAGATATTTGGTGATGTATGTATAGTGAAGAATTGAGTCAAGATCGGTGGAGTTTATGTAGCCCTAAATATCGTGAATTTTCGCCAGCTATAAAATTTCTGGCGAAAATTGGGTGCATTTTACACATATATTTTCGCCATATTCAATTTCTTTTCGCCCCTGACGAATTGGCGAATGGCTAGCGCGAGCCTAGATGGTTAGATGCTGGTGTGGTTGGACCATGCTTCACGACTTACTGTAACCCGCTCTCTGCACGCTGAGACGGCCCTCTGGTACCCCCCGGGTAGCGCGTGGTCCTTAGGGGCTCATTCAAGCTTTTAGCAGTCAGAAAGTACACACTGTTCAGTACTGTCAAACCTCAGGTATAAGCCGCTTTGTTTTTTGTTGTTTCTTTGTCATATATATCAGTATTAAAACCCCGCCTATGAGACGAATTTTATTTGGTGTTTTTATTTTCTATAAGCCGATTTTTTTCTGTTATTAGGGGTTTGTCTTATAGGTGCAGAGATGACCTACATTAGAATAAAGAGAAAACGATTTTTAAACTTTTTTTGTATAGGACGAATATTTTTCGCAAGTTGGGGGTTCAGCTTATAAGTGGGGTCGTCCTATACTATAGAAGGGGTTTCACGGTAGTCACTTTTTTCTATGACACATACCAACGGCCACTCCGATTGTACTGCAGCCATTGAGGTCATTAATTTTGTCACTAAAACTACCAAGACTCAATGCCATTCAAGTCACTAAAGGTCACTATGCTGTGTCTCATAGTCAATATGCCATGTCTCTCAAGGTCAGTAACTTTCATGTCAAGGTCAGTCTGGTGAACTCAACTTTGTATACTGGTACTCTTGTCCCTTACTGAGATAAGCTTTTCTAGGAGATCCTACATCTATGATACATGTACATTTCTTTAAAAGAGTCATCATGGATGTGATCTGGGATGTCATGTGACTTACCTGTCGCTGGGCCCCCCGTTGTAGAAGCTGACGGCTGTCAGAACGTTGAGTGGGTTCTCATCCTTCCCTGTCTGACGTATCGTGTAACGACTCAAGCCAAGCGCTGGGACACTCGCTACAAACACGATCTGTCAAACACAAAACAACCCAGGGTAAACATCTCTTTGATATTACAGCTAAATGTATTGGACAGACAATATTTCTTCTAAAAGTGTTCATTAGATGATATCATATTGACATTTATTTGGCATTATATTATATGGCCCACCTTTGTTGAATGTCTCCTAGGTCAGATATTAGTCTTTATTTCATGGTGGATACGATGACCACTATGCTTAAGTACTAGAAATCCTGTATCCCATGCCCCCCATGGGATATGGTGTTCCCGTATCCCATGGCCTGTGACGTCATCATTTCTTCAAATCATTATGGCCATTTATATGCAATTAAACATATTTTGAAGAGTAAAAACCATGAAATAAAGGCAAAGGCTCATAGCCGGAGCACATTTTGGTACCGTTCCCCCCTCGGTGAGGCTGGGGCCGCATCCCACTCAGCCTGCGGCTTCGTGGGATACGGCCCCAGCCTCACCTTGGGGGGAATGGTACCAAAATATGCTCTGACCATGGGCCTTTGTCTATATATTTTCTTATATACCAGGTATCCAAAATCTCAGATAAACCTTGGCAATTCATAATCCTAAGGATATCTTTACTTCACAAGCAGTTTTGCACTAAAGCATTTCTCTAGTTACATTACATTTCCAACAAATACATTGTACAAAATAGTTTTGGGACAAATTTGCTATGAAGCTAAGTAAGATAGGTGTAAATTTTGGCAATTTACGATCATAGGGATATACTTCCTTTACGAGCAGTTTATCACAAAACTATTTCCCCAATGCCATTTAACTTCCAATAAATCCAGTAAGCTCTGGAATGACTTGTCTGATACAATATAGTTTTTGTTATAAGTTAAAGCTGAGTAAGCTCTATGTTACCTGGAATGACTTGTCAGACAGGGCCTCGTTGGTGGTCCAGAAGGGCAGGACCTGTGTGGGGGTGACGGCCCCGTCGGGGCTGCGTAGCTCCACCCAGGGTGTGTCGGTGTGCAGCCTGACCACCGTGTGGCGCGTGTGTCCCAGCGAGTTGTACAACACTACCGGGCGGGGCTCCTTGGTCACCGACATCACCGTGGTTACCGGCAGGGCATCATGCGAACCACGCATCTCATCCTGTGGGAAAAGGGGGAGGAGGGTTGAAGATTTGTGCAGGAATTTCAGCATAAGCAACTGTGTTAAGATTTGAATTTATATTTGTGCTGTATAGTATAGTTAATACCTAATTTAAGTGTTAATTAAAATTGTTAATTATGTGTTATTTAAAATAAAAAAGTATCAAAAATATTGCCTCAGGGTCAAAGTTGGCCAATATACTACTCTTGATGAGCTGTACACTTATGTGGCAATATCACATTTTATATATGCGACTTCCGACCTATTCCGTTTAAACGGGTCACAGAAGACATAAAATAAAATACATAAAATATACTTACAATGTCTATGAATGGGTTGCTGTCCCTGTGGGTGTAGCTGGGTTTGTCCTTGGTCAGGAGGTAGGAGGCCGCCTGACGCGTCACGTCCTTCAGGTCCAGAATGGCACGTAACAACCTGAAATGCAATATGACACATCACACTGAATTATAGTTATATGTTGCATGTTACAGCAGAATGGAATTTTACACAATAGAGGTTTTTCTCCAGTGTGGACTGTTGAGCCAGAGGTACAGGAGTAGCCCTCTCCTGCATCTAGTTAACGCACATCAAAAAGTAGCAGTTTAAGCTCATGAGGTTCGGTTATACTGGTTTAATGGTACTGTAAACATATACGTATGCATGGAGCAGGCTTTAGGCTTAGCAAGTGATACGTTAGTGTAGGTACTTCATTGCTTCTCATACGTCCTTATATATATTTTGTATTGATATATATATGTCGTAAGTTAGCTAAAAGGGAATTGTGAAGTTCAAATATTTGTCTGATAAACTGTTGATATATATATGTTATACATTTGATATTTATTATAATAGCTAAGCGAAGTGTTGTATTTGAAATAATGCTGGTGTCGGATATTTCCGAGCTGAACAAGTTCTTTCTGTACACCAGGATAAAATAAACGGGATAGATGTGTTTACATCATCTCATACTCAAAAAAAACACTCATTATCGTAGACACAGAGCATTAATACCAGAATGGCACGTAACAACCTGTTATAAATATGGCACACTCGAGCATCACACAATTTATTAACCATTTTTGAGCCTAATTTTAGACAATAGAATATTCTGATAAATAAGTTTTTGCTAGCTCTGTCAAAAATGCCCTTTTTTAATAGATTGTAAATAACACAAATATCCGGTATCTCTTTATTTAACTTTTGAGCAGCATTAAACTTTTAACTAGAATTGAGTTCATAATATTCAAAACGCAGCGAGTGCTTATTACATACCTTATATACCATTATCCCCCCCTCCACCATAATTAAGCCATGCTGCTATTGAACTCAATATCTATAATGCCTGTTTAGCATATCACCTGCAGTATGACCATATATTTGACAGCCTGTTGCTTTACTTTTTCCTTATACACTGTCTATTGTTTTCGTGTACTGATTGACACACCTGGCGATGGCGGATGTGTGAACACGCTCAGTGAAGGTCGCTCCGCGATTATCTAGGATTACGCTAGTAAATCAGCAATAGGACATGTTAATCATATGATAGTGTACTTATAAGCGCTCAGTGAACGTCCTGTGAGTATTGATTTATCAATATTGTCCCCATAGCATGCCTTTTGAGTGGAAAATGGCACGGAAAAATCATGGACGCAAGCTGAAGCGAAGAGAGACGGGCAAGGCACCGCAGGGGAAGGCCCGGTTACTGAACCCGGGTAAGTCCACCAAACCAGCCAAATCAGTGGTGTCTGGAACCCCAAAGAGGCCACGATCTGTCAATGAGATCAACTGGCTGCTTGATGGCAGCCCAAATGAACTCTCACCAACCAAAAAGAAGACAAGACGTGACAAAATGGCGGTTGCCAAGGACGCCCTGCCCGAAAACAACAATGGAGACCCCCTAACTACAGCACAGGGAGCCCCAACTGTAAGTAGTGAGGTACTGTCGGTGGTGACCAGCACCACGGAGGACATCGACATACCTCACACACCTGTCGCAATAGGAACCGCCACATCTCTAATCCCACCTAATAGTTACAATGCGGGGAGATTTGGTGGCTTCAGTGATGAGGCCGACGACCTGGATCTATTTCTCAGCACTGCGCTGGGACCAGACGCGGTCACTGAGCTTGACCGGCCTCCACCCCACCTCCCACCGCCAACAGAGGAGGAGGCCGGCCCCTACAATACACCAGGCCGACCTCTACCTCGCCTCCCGCCGTCAACAGGGGAGGGGAGCGGTCTCCCCCCATGCCCAGCTGCTGCCCCGCTGCAGGGCACTGGGTCAATCGATTTACCACCGACCCACCATAATCCCATCACAACCATGATTGACCACCTCAACCAATCAATTATGGCTGACAGTGAATTGATCCAACCTGGTCAGATCCACAACACGGAAATGACACCACCCCTCAGCCCCATAAATACTGCCACCCCACACAGCTCAGTGGGAGGTACAGGCACTACTACCGCCGCCCCCACAGCTGGAGTACCTGGGGATCTACAGTACAACACTATCATGATGGACTTGTTAAAGCACCTGAATGATAATATGGTTGAAAAAACAGATATCCAAAAAATGTCCACAGACTTTGGATCGCAACTGGGTGGACTGAGCTCTGACATGAACTCCCAACTCAACACGGTCAGCAACAGGCTCGCCACCTGTGAGAGCACCATGTCCACACACCATGCGGACCTGCTGACGCGTATTTCCTCTACTGACGCACAGCTGACCGCTCTGGCCACTACTGTAGGACACAATAAGATAGAACAGCACGCTGCACTCCAAAAAGTGACCACTGACCTGACCACTGCGAGTAACCAACAGTATTTGGATCTCAACAACAAGCTGCTCTCCATGCAATCTGAGCATGCCAAGCTCGCAGTGAGGATGGGTAAATATGAGGGAACTGGCTATACGGCATCTGTCATTCATGGTGTAGCAGCACCAGATGTCCCTAAACGCCCTGCCCCTACCCATAAAGGCACCAGTGATAAGACCTACAATGTGGTACTCATAGGCATGCCACAACCAGAGGATGAGGATCTGTCTGTGACCTTTGGCAAGGTCACTGCCGCACTGGAGATCCTGATACCTATGACAGATGTGTCATCTGTATCCAGAATAGGCAGGCCCCGGTCTAGAGCAGGCCCCAAGAAAACAGGTGCCGGCTCAGTGACCCCCAAAATGGCACCACAACCCCTCTTAATTGCATTTAAGAGGGCTGCAGTTCAAGAAAAGGTCCTTGAACTCAGAAACAAGGTCAGGAAAAATCCCCTCGTTGGCTCCAATGATGTCTGGTTGAATCCCGATGAACCCAGAGAGACCAGAACATCAAGAGCCAAACTACGTGCCATTCAGAAACACCTAGAGAAATGTGAGTACGCCGCAGCTCTAGATGATAATGGACTGACTGTTGATGGCGTCCTCTATCCCCCTAGTGGGGCTGGATTAGCCGCCATCCCGGCCCATCTAAAACCAGATGACCTTGGCAACAAGAAAGGCCCCGGCAAGAAAACCACCGACCCAACCAAGATTAAGTCCAGCGCCCCACCCCCACAGGCTGAAAGTACCAGGGCTACAGATGGTAGAGGTAATCGGGTATGGATCCCCAGTACACACACCTCTATCACACCTACTGCCCCAACTTCACCCGCCCTAGTTGACAGTGCCCCGCCGAGGACCGGACCGGGTACATGTGTACCAGCCGTGACGGGAACCAGTGTGCCCACTCCGATCATCGGTAAGGGTCAACAGCGCCCCCCACCAGTCGCCCCGCCGCCACCCCTGCAGGCCACAGCTGCAATACTGGGTGCAGGTAAAAGGGTAACAACACCACAAACCGGACAGGGCCCGACAGCAGCCTCTCCGGTCACAAATGTGATGCCCACCCACTCCACACCAGGACGAATGATCCCTGTGATCACATCGACCCCCATCCGCAAAACCCCCACCGCAATTCCCCCCAGCTCTTTTATTGTGCCCCCAGCAGCCAACAAAGAGCACATCAGACTGTCAAAACATGGCATCCTCTTCAGTGGATCATCTGCCTTTCTAAGCAACTTCTACAACCGTATGTTCCATGCTGAAGTCAATGGTGCAGTTGGCCAATTTATCAGTGTAGAACAAGCCTACCAGTATGCGAAAGCAGTCCACTGTAAAAAATTCCTCATCGCTGACGAAATCATGACCATGACCGACTCAGGTCAGATCAAGTCGTTAGGCAGTGGGATAGATACCACCGGAACTGGCTGGTACGAAGTGGCTGTCCCCAAAATAAAATACTTCGCCACTGAGAAATTTGTGCAACATGAAGACATTCGCCTCAGACTGACCGGAACCGGAAATACCCCTTTGGTCGAGGCTGTACGCCATGACTTCTGGGGGGGAGGATATGGCTGGAACAGCCCTGAGTACAACACCGCCCCCCACCTAGCTGGTCAAAATGTCATGGGTAAACTCCTTATGGAAATCAGAAGGGAGCTCCGTGCCCGGTTTATGGTCCCCCTACCCTCAGGACCAGTCCCCACCGCTACCACCGCCACCACCACCTGAGCCCACAGTCTGGAGCACAGTGTGTTGAGCGGAGATATACAAGCTGGAGTGTACATTGAAGTCACCCACTACCCTGTATAAATGGACATTTATACATTCATACAGTGACGATACCGGGAGTATTATTCCACACTAGATCCTGTATCTGTTCACCAGTCACCACCAGCTAACCATGACAGTGTTAGTCGTTGGTGACTCTCGGGTTAAAAGACTGACTGAATTCCTACAGCCTGACTATATCTATGACTTATGTAGTCGGGGCAGTGCTACACTGGAAGTAACGGTGTCACTAATTCGGCAGAAAATCCAGGAAGGATACCACTATGATGCAATATACATCATGGCTGGTATCTGCGATGTTATAGGCTGGGACATGGGTGGTGGCACAATTATACGACAAGTGCCAACCCTGGAGAAGTTTAAATATGACTTCCTAGTGAAACTGCAGTACACCCTACACTGCATTGAACAGTTCACCACAATCCCAGTTATCTTCACCACGATCTATGGTGTGGATTTGGCTGTCATCAACAAACATCCATCCTATCGTCACTACCAACAAGACTACCTGGATGCGTTAATGCCCTATCTGAACTCAGCCATCCACACCCTGAACCAATCCAATAGGTTGTCTACCGACCACCAGGATAAAGTGGTTCATCCCTACAACAAGAAGAAGCATCGGTATGAACCTAACTACAGCCTGTTATATGACGGACTGCATCCATCACGCTACCTGGCTGCCATAACGTCTGATGGCCTCAAAAATGCTATCAAAGAGAACATAGCCCTGGGTCATCATTATTAGAGACGCCAGCGCACTCAGCCATGCTTGTATAGCATACATTCAAGTAGTAATACATGTTGAGAGACGAGCAGGTTGCTTCTCTGTCTCATCAACTTTATTGCGCATCACCATACGTGTACCTACCGTCACTTCCGTCATTGGATTAAATATATAATATAATATCAATTGGCGAGTACACTAAAATTCTGTCTATTTATTATGTGTCTACATTTATTCACACGACACATAATACCTAATTACAATACCAGCCCACTCACTGGTATACCCCCTGGTTTACTTGTTACATTTATTGATTATGACAGGAACTTATCTTGTCATGCCCTATACATGTAACAACGGCTTCTGCCCACATTAGGCACACTTTAGGTGCGATTGTTTAGTTTAGTTTAATTGATTTGTGACCCCGGGCATGGTCCTATGTATACACACCTTGTAACATGAATCAGCTACTTTACCTTTGTTTGTTTGTTTGTTGTTTGACTGTATGACCGATCTGTTCAGTCTGGCTTAATTCTAATCTGATTCAAAGATATTTATATCATTGCTACGCTTCTCCCACAGTTGCGACTATCATTGATATTACCAATATCCTATATATTTTTCTTGTGATATTGTTATTATCGTTGTATGTATTTACTTAACCTGTTTAGCATTTAGTACTGGGAGGTTCATACTCGCCAGTATTGTTCTCCCTGCTCACCTGCTGATTGAGCCACACTATATCCTGCACTGTCGACATGTACACTGCTAGTTATTTATGACATGATTTATGTGCGCATGCAGGACCAATAGTGATTTGAATTCACTAGCTTTAAGTTATCCTAGATACTCACACACGCGGGGTGACCGTCTGCTCACCTGATTGAAATGAAACCGAAACTAACACTATATTGCGAGCTATGCCTCATGGGTGAATCAACAATCTGTACCCACACTATGGAGGACCCTCTATGTCCCCACCGAGGGTTTGTATTATTCTCTTCACTTGTACTAAATTGTCTTTGTATTCGCTGGAGTTGTTTGATGAGCAACTACCACTCCAGCCACTGTCCACATTCTCACCTTATGACCACACTGTATAGATTGTTGCGGTGCACTCGATTGTACCATAGAGTAAGATACAAACCACGCCATGCCTGTACAACTTCGTGAGTTCATGGATATGAAAGGTCTGAAATTAGGTCAGGTCAATATAAGGAGTATGTATCACAAAATGACAGGCTTATGTAGATTAGTGAAATTATATGACATCTGTTGTGTGTCTGAAAGCTGGCTGACAGCCATGACGCCCAGCACCAAGGCTTTCATACAGGACTATCAGCTCTTCCGGCTGGATAGATGTATTGATAAAAC
This sequence comes from Harmothoe impar, assembly GCA_947462335.1. Classification (NCBI taxonomy): domain Eukaryota; kingdom Metazoa; phylum Annelida; class Polychaeta; order Phyllodocida; family Polynoidae; genus Harmothoe; species Harmothoe impar. Next base: position 108,490,417 of record OX381705.1, on the reverse strand, counting down.
CGGTGGCGGTCTTATCTGCTATGTACGTGATACCCTATATGAATTTTGTGACAAATTAAGTTCTCTCACTTTATCTAATGAGAATGTAGAGTTGCAAGTCGTGAACATATCGCAACCCAAACATCGTCTTCTGACGATCATACAAGTGTACCGGCCTCCCAATGGCACTCTAACTCCCTGTGTGAAGGCTATAATTGATACATGTAAGAGTCCACTTCTAGATGGTCGTGAAATTTGGGTTATTGGTGATATTAATGTTGATTTACTTGACACCGACAACTGGAAAACTAAATTGTATAACAAATGTATAGGTACTGTTAATTTAACAAATGTGGTTAACGAAGTGACTAGGCCAAATCCTAATCCCCTAGTCAAAACTGGCACTTGTATTGACCTAATGTCAACTTCCTGTGAAATTATTCAACATTCTGGTACACTACCAGTGCTATTGGCTGACCATCTACCCACATTTGCCACCCGTAAGAAATACACTGTTAAACCAATAGTCAGAACAATTACAGGCCGGTCATATAGACATTATGACCAGGATGATTTTGTAGATTATCTCTTAAATCTTGACTGGTCAGCTTTCAATGCCACATATGATGTTGATGAAAAGTGGGGTATCATCCTAAAATACATAACTATATATTTAGATGAGCACTGTCCAATTAAAACAATCACATTCCAAGAACATGGTAAACCCTGGATGAACAGAGACATACTCGAGCTGATCTATGAAAGAGATCAACTCGTATATGAATATAGCAAGAACAGGTACCACAATATACACCTCTTTCACCGTGCCCAAACTTTACGTGATAGCATTAATAAGGCTAGTGAAACAGCCAAGGACAGTTATTTCTTGAATAAATTGGATGTTCTCTCCCATAACCCCACCAAATTCTGGAAACAACTCAACACATTACTTGGCAAGTTACCTGAGGGCACTCAGAAAGTGGCTTTTGATCATCATACCACCGGTGATCCGGTACTGGGAAATGAGGTACCGGGGTACATCAATGGATTCTTCACTGATATTGGCAGAACCCTATTTGAGAGCCTAGGTAACCAAGTTGAGACAAGGGACATGCCACCGCCCCTTGTCCCCAATGGAAATAATGGCCATCAAGTCATTACGCCAGTTACCCACTCTGAGGTCCTTGCTATAGTGCAAAATATGGTAACACATAAATCTAGTGGTGTTGACAATGTCTCTAGTAAGGTTCTAAAAGACGCCCTATTAATTACAGTCCCCCAACTCACCAGTATCTTTAATACCTGTCTGGAAAGGGTTGCCTTTCCACAGGACTGGGCCACAGCTAAAGTAGTTCCACTACCAAAATCGGGTAATTTAAGACAGATAGGCAATTGGAGGCCTATCTCCCTACTCCCGGCACCAAGCAAGGTAATGGAAAGAGTAATTTATACAAGAGTTTACAATTGGTTAGAAAGAAACAACAAACTGTCAAAATTCCAATTTGGTTTCCGTGCATCCAGGGGCACGGCGGACGCGGTCTTTAATCTGGTCAATAATCTGTATGAGGCCAAGGACAGAGGGGAGACCGTGGCGGCCTGCTTCCTGGATGTACGGAAGGCTTTTGATTCAATAAACCATGGAGAGCTAATCCACCGGCTGAGAGCCATGGGGCTTCCTGAAACATACACAAACTGGTTTATAGCTTATCTTGCCCGGAGAAAACAAAAAGTTGTCTGTAATAACAGTCAATCCACTGTTGAATCAGTCCCCTTCGGAGTCCCCCAGGGGTCCATATTAGGACCCCTCCTATTCATATGTTACATCAATAGCCTCCCAGAAGTATTACAACATTGCTCTATCTCTATGTATGCAGATGACGTGGTATTTTATGTGCGTCACAAATCTGGCTGCGTAGCTGAAAATCTCCTCCAAAGTGACGCCACCCGTATTTACAACTGGTTCACCAAAAGTGGCCTATGCATTAACAAAGGCAAAACCCAGGTTATGATGTTTGGTGCTCGCCCGCATGACCCACCACTTACTATTACCATGGGAGGCCACACTCTTTCAGTCTGTTCAGAATATGAATACTTGGGCATAATTATTGACAAGGATATGAACTTCCATAGGACTGTCAATAAAACCATAAGTACTGTCTGTTACAGACTACATATGTTATGCAAAATCCGTAAAATGATGCCTATGAAGACAGCCTGTTTGGTCTATAAGCAAACTATTCTGCCGGTGATAGATTATTGTGGCTTTCTATATAACGGACTAACTAATAATGTGCAACAGAAATTGCAACGTGTACAGAACAGATGTTTACGAGTGTGTATGAAAACAAATCTAAGGCACCCGGTTGCGGGCATGCACAAAGATTGTAATGTTGACTACATTGATGTGCGTTTTGACCTCCAGCTTGTACTGCTAGTCCATAAGTACGTACACTCAGATGTGCTAATGGGCAGCGATTCTGGCATAAATATCAAAAGGGCCAATCCTACTGGTAGGGTCACACGCTCAGCACACAGTGCTGAATTAGTCTACCCAACAGATAACAAGCTTACTTACAGAAAATGTCCACTGTATCGAGCTATATCATTGTGGAATAAACTCCCGACTGCATGTAGACTAGAAGGCAGGAAGGATAACTTCCGGACCATGGCTAAACCACTTATCAGAGCCTGGTCAAATCTAAAATGGCGCCGCGGCAAGGCTATAGCCTGAAGGCCTTACTGTGTGCCTCTATGCATTGATACGTGTACTGTATACTTATTGTCTAGAATTTACTCTAAGTTGTGGTGTGTAAACACTTAGAGCTACTGACTGTATTACCATCTCACTAATATCCTGGTGACGCATGCATCCTCCTATACCTATTGACTAAAAGCCTGACCTAATTGTATATTGAACGACGAGAGTAACGCCATGACTGCGTCACCCATAGGCAAATCTTACTATTACTCTTGTATAACCTATGCAGCCTATACTTGTGTAGTGGTCCACTTGTGTATGTTTATAACTACATCCTGTATTGCTGTAACACTGTTTGCTCAAAATGTAACAAAGCTATTGAACTAACCATGTACCCATCTGATTACTAACCTATAAGACAAACTGGCATTACATTCCTATTAGTCAAATATATCAAAGCCATCGGCTAGTTATATGTCAGAAACCGCCATCAGACATATATATCATAACTTGGAAATCACATCATATTAGAGGTTGAAGTTCCAACTGACTTGAAATATTGTTTATCACGTAACTAGCTCTTATTGAGTCCTTATAACTCTTAGAGTAATATACCCGGGCCGAATTGTTTGTTTGTTAGGCCATTATATGAGTCGAAAATTGTAAACTACCTACCACCAGATGACGCTTGTAAAACAACGGAGGGATATGAACGCCCTGATTATAAGATTGTGAGTCACATGTAATATTACCTCATAGTACTCATACCAAACATATTTTGATGCTGATGTATTTTGAAAATCATTTATGAATAAATACACGTTTACAAACTCAAAATTGTTAATGAGTGCACTCACTTTTCGCCGTAGTCTGCGACGACAAAGTCCTTTGCGGTGCCGGTGATGCCGTCGTGGTGCTGGAAGAGGCCGAGGCCGCGTCGCGCCGACACCAGCTGCTGCAGGAGTGCCGAGGTCGGCAACGAGGCCGTGCCGTGCTGCCGCGCGTGGGCCAGGGCCACCGAGTAGGCCATCTCTGCACCTCTGTTAGAACAGGAATAAGGACATGTAGATAAATACTGCTGTGCCACCAAGTAGGCCATCTCTGCACCTCTGTTAGAACAGGAATAAGGACATGCAGATAAATACTGCTGTGCCACCAAGTAGGCCATCTCTGCACCTCTGTTAGAACAGGAATAAGGACATGCAGATAAATACTGCTGTGCCACCAAGTAGGCCATCTCTGCACCTCTGTTAGAACAAGGGGATAAGGACATGTAGATAAATACTGCTGTGCCACCAAGTAGGCCATCTCTGCACCTCTGTTAGAACAAGGGGATAAGGACATGTAGATAAATACTGCTGTGCCACCAAGTAGGCCATCTCTGCACCTCTGTTAGAACAGGAATAAGGACATGCAGATAAATACTGCTGTGCCACCAAGTAGGCCATCTCTGCACCTCTGTTAGAACAAGGGGATAAGGACATGTAGATAAATACTGCTGTGCCACCAAGTAGGCCATCTCTGCACCTCTGTTAGAACAGGAATAAGGACATGTAGATAAATACTGCTGTGCCACCAAGTAGGCCATCTCTGCACCTCTGTTAGAACAGGAATAAGGACATGTAGATAAATACTGCTGTGCCACCAAGTAGGCCATCTCTGCACCTCTGTTAGAACAGGAATAAAGACATGTAGATAAATACTGCTGTGCCACCAAGTAGGCCATCTCTGCACCTCTGTTAGAACAGGAATAAGGACATGTAGATAAATACTGCTGTGCCACCAAGTAGGCCATCTCTGCACCTCTGTTAGAACAGGAATAAGGACATGTAGATAAATACTGCTGTGCCACCAAGTAGGCCATCTCTGCACCTCTGTTAGAACAGGAATAAGGACATGTAGATAAATACTGCTGTGCCACGAAGTAGGCCATCTCTGCACCTCTGTTAGAACAGGAATAAGGACATGTAGATAAATACTGCTGTGCCACCAAGTAGGCCATCTCTGCACCTCTGTGTGAGACAAGGAATAAGGACATGTAGATAAATACTGCTGTGCCACCAAGTAGGCCATCTCTGCACCTCTGTGTGAGACAAGGAATAAGGACATGTAGATAAATACTGCTGTGCCACCAAGTAGGCCATCTCTGCACCTCTGTGTGAGACAAGGAATAAGGACATGTAGATAAATACTGCTGTGCCACCGAGTAGGCCATCTCTACACCTCTGTTAGAACAGGAATAAGGACATGTAGATAAATACTGCTGTGCCACCAAGTAGGCCATCTCTGCACCTCTGTTAGAACAGGAATAAGGACATGTAGATAAATACTGCTGTGCCACCAAGTAGGCCATCTCTGCACCTCTGTGTGAGACAAGGAATAAGGACATGTAGATAAATACTGCTGTGCCACCAAGTAGGCCATCTCTGCACCTCTGTGTGAGACAAGGAATAAGGACATGTAGATAAATACTGCTGTGCCACCAAGTAGGCCATCTCTGCACCTCTGTGTGAGACAAGGAATAAGGACATGTAGATAAATACTGCTGTGCCACCAAGTAGGCCATCTCTGCACCTCTGTTAGAACAGGAATAAGGACATGTAGATAAATACTGCTGTGCCACCAAGTAGGCCATCTCTGCACCTCTGTTAGAACAGGGGATAACCATGTCAAAGAAGAACTCAACAAGTTATGAGTGGTTGGATTCATCCTTCATGTTTGTATGAAGGATTCAAGCCAGGTAACTAGGACAGAGTTTTACATTGTTTCTTCTTTAGACCAAAATTATTTTTTTCAAATTTCAATTTTAAAGATATTTTTGCTGTCAATGAATTTTGTCCATTGAAAAGTGCAGCGAGCGCCTCTTCCTTTCTTTTTTAAAAAACCAGCCTCTAATTTCCAGTGAACCAACAACAACAAATATTTTGTAGATCTGCAAGTAAATCAAGGGGATAAAGAAATAAAATACTAATTCTTAAAATTTTGAAAAAAATGATTTGCATTTCAGAAAATAAAGAGTGAAAAATCCATTGACCATTTTTTTTAGGGGTCTAGCCTAGTGTGTATGATATACCAGGCCTTACCTGAGGTGGTACTCCAGCACCCTGTCCAGACGCTTGTAGAAGGGGCGTGACGTGTAGTAGCCGCTCCAGTAGTGGTCGTCCCGGTCAGCGTAGGAGAAGAAGTCCCCGCTCAGGGAGGGGTAGCCCTTAGGTAGAGCACCCGGGGAGACCCCCGCCCGCTCCCGTAAGGTGCTGAAGTAGTCACTGAGGGTACCAAACTGGGCCTGTGGGGGAGGAGACAACATTACTGACACATACTGGGGTAGTAGCCCTTAGGTAGAGCAACCGGGGAGTATAAAATTGGCTATAAGTTTAGGTTGCTATGGAAAATAGCTGTTGCTAGGTAACCATTCATCCTGGCAAAAAGTTGTTGGGTAATGGTTGCCATGGCAACACGAAAATGGAATTTTCTAATGACAAAACAGATCACTCTCAAGAGTTACTGATAAAGATCCACCATACCGACTTCCACACTTGTATCGCATGTTGCACGATTTGACTGGTTGTCTGCCCCACTAACCTGTAATCAGTTTAACACTAACCTGCACGTTCCAGTCCTTACCCCCTGTACTCTGCCCCTGTATAGCACTAACCTGCACATTCCAGTCCTTACCCCTGTACTCTGCCCCTGTATAGCACTAACCTGCACGTTCCAGTCCTTACCCCTGTACTCTGCCCCTGTATAGCACTAACCTGCACGTTCCAGTCCTTACCCCTGTACTCTGCCCCTGTATAGCACTAACCTGCACGTTCCAGTCCTTACCCCTGTACTCTGCCCCTGTTACAGTGTTATAACACTAACCTGCACGTTCCAGTCCTTACCCCCTGTACTCTGCCCCTGTTACAGTGTTATAACACTAACCTGCACATTCCAGTCCTTGCGGCTGTTCATGTAGTCCATCAGCTTCCGGTAGTTGGCGTGTTGTTGGTCCCACTCGGCGGGTTTGTCGTATCGGAAGTCGTCCCCGAGGGGCGCCAGTACCATGTTGTTCTGGTACATGGTCGACTTCTTACGCCACTGGTCCAGCAGGGTCTGAGCCCTGAAAGCAGCAACGATAGACAGGTTTTTAGTAAGGTCACTTTTTTTTTATTCTTAGGGTTACGGGCACACCACAGTAGCATGAAAAACCCGAGCACTAAATTTAGGATTGTGAGACTCCACCAAAGTTTTAGGGAGTAAAATACAGACTAAATTTTATTTATTTGATTTTTTTATCTGTACTCTATAAAATTCTCAATATGTCCATAACAAAGATTTGTGGCCTTACACCAGTTCGTAAACCGCCTTGAGAAATTATTTGCTTAATATCAGAAACTTATTGCTGCATCACAAAAAGATTTGCAAAATTTTTCTTTTTTTGAGGTCAATGATTCTAGATCTGCTCATATGTCTTAAATGTTGTGTTCACCAATAAACAAGGCAATACGAAAAAAAGGTCTCCATTTTCTTTGGGGAAATTTATGGACATGTACTTTTTGCTGTGCCTTAAGCCTACTTTTCTTCAAAGTGGGTGGTCAGCTTTTAGACTACCGGTACTGTAAAACCTTGCATGTAACTTGCACCTAGACGTTGAGTGTGGGTTACGGCAGGTTTAACGGTATATATCTACTCACCTCTCCTCCACGTTGTGATCCCCGATGGCTACGGGGGCTATTTTCCAGGGGCAGGAGATGCGACCTCCGGGGAGACGCTTAAAGTCAAACTGGCAGCAGACCTTGGGGTCGGGGCCACACGTGTGCGGCACGTCGTAGCTGTAGAAGGGCATCATGTGGCACAACATGTCGGTGCTACCCTCCTTATCTGTAATATAGAACCATACACTCACTATACATACCATTATCTACATACATACAACACACTGACACTACTACAGCATGTGACACAACATGTCGGTCGTTCTTTCTTTATCTATAACAGAAGACTAGGTTTTGTACAAACAGAGATGCTACTCAGAAAGAGAAGGTAGGATATCTTCCTATTTTGGTAGATTTATCATAGGAAATAGGTAATATTTGATAGTGAAATTTCCAGGTATAAAGTAGGAATTACAAAGAAGGGGACAAGGTCTTTTACAAAACAGACATGCTACTCTCTGGTTAAGGATCATTCTAAAGCCCCGGCCACACTAACGTTTTTTCAACCAACTCCGTCCAACTCGACCAGACAGTCGGGGCAAAATTACCTGGCCGGTCTGATAGAGTTGTGCATGCCAAACTCTTCCGACTGTTGGGTCGCGTTGGGTTGGATCTAGGTCGGACCATGTTGGGTCGGGTCAAATTACATAGGTGTGGCCGGGTCTTAAGTATCTCAAAATCGTATGTAAACCCATTGAAACTTATTTTCGGTCATTTACAATATGTAGTCAATGCCCAACCCAAATATGGAAGTGATTGACTGAGCTCCTCACCAGACCTAGTCATAAGTTAGGGAAATATCCATACTGTAATATATCAACATATCAAAGTGGGTTACTATTGTATTTCTATAACTTAAGAAATGACTATCCACCATATCATCCAAATGGAGCATTCTAAACTATAGCCATGGACTATATCTCCAATAGACAGAGCTGCATTCATGTATCATTAAGACAAAGGGCATGATACATTAAAGCCCTTAAAGGTAACCTACCCCAGAGCTGCCTCCATGTGAACTCGAGCTGCTTGTTCTTGGCGAGTTGTTTCTTGACGACGTAGTGCGTGCGCTGTATGAGCATGTTGTGGAAGCCGGCCCCCTTCAAGATGTAGGCCATGGTCGGGGTGTGGCCGAACGGGTCGATGGCCCAGCCCGACCGGGGCTTCACACCTGTATCAGGTACAATACAGGCGTTATTTGATATATAAGTATCATAAACTATTATACAGGTGTTTGATTTTTCAAAAATCATATAGTTAAGTTCAAGTACCGTGTTAGACGTAATAAGCGCCCCCTGGACCACTACTAAAATGAGTTTTGAATAATTCTATAGGCGCCCTGAGATTACATTTAAGTTTTTCACTCAAGTCTAGCTGATTTCTTGTTCTCCATTAAAGTAATATGCATTCCTTAAAGGATTAAATGTATGGGGGAAAAAAATGATTAAAATAATTGACAGTTCTCCCGTACTTTTGGTAGCAATACAGGGCCAGTTTAAGACGATAAATATCTTGCTGGTCCTAAATGTCTGGTTTAATTAAACTAGTTCTAGTACAGGCCTCATCCACCAGGGGGCGTCCTGGGGCATGCACCGTACAGAAACGCGTCACTCACCGACTTGGTTGAGCAGCCACTGGTTGCCCTCGATGAGCTGGTCTATCATGGCGAAGTAGTGAGCGTTAGCCTCGTCCGTCATGACCCAGCCGCCGGTCGCGATCTCCAGCCGCTTGTCCTGAATCAGTCTGCAAGCAGAACGGGAAGTGGTAAGTGCTGGTGTCACACACCCTTCATTGTCTAAAAATGGCGTATTAGCAAAAATCCTGTCTGATAACCAACCAAATTTTGGAATTTGGAACTATAGCTTTTCTGAAAAGATCCGGCTTTTCTATAGCTTTTCTGAAAGGTTTTTACTTTTTTCCCCCCATCTATTTTAAGTAATTAGTATTTAGTCATTTGAGAGCTGATACAAAGGCAGAAATCCTGCACCGCGGCAAGTTCCTTTATATCCCATATTACACCTATAGGTACAATATAAACCTACAATATGAACCAGACGGACCCTGGTATACTGTCTGTCAGGGATCCAATCCAGGTTTGTTTGTTTGTGTAGTTTAACGTCCCATTGTCTTTGCACAGGAGACTGACTCAAGTTTCAGTTTTTCACAAGTAAAAATGTAGGCTGATGATCATATCCAGGGTGATTGAATCTATGAGATGAGCCAAGAGATAGAAATCCCGCTCCTACACATTTACCAAAGCAAGGATTCTTTAACCTCCAACACCACATAGACATGGTATGAGAGGGACAGGCCTTTGTTATGCTGTAAGTCTACCACAGCATGGGGAAGAGCAGCTATAGGCGTAGTCAGGAAGCAGTGAAAACTCCAAGCTAATACAAACTGTGTGCCATCAGTCTGGAGTGATACATCCCGACTTACAAAACTATTCTCGCTCATTTTTTTTCCTTTTTGTGTTTTTGTATTTTTTCTCCAGGACCTGCACGCTACACACGTGCCACCCACCCCAGGTGGTAAGGCCACACTTTTTTATTTATTTGGGTTACGGATACTTCAAAAATTTATCAGCGCACGGAGGATGAAATAAAAGAAATTAAAAATAGAATAAAATTTGGCCTCTGGGTATTTTATTTATTGTATGTACAGAAAGCTTGGATATCCCACTGTCGGAGGGAAAAATAAAATAAAGACACCACCCACTATAGAAAGGATGATCCGACAATATACAATATCTACATGAAGAGATTTTTTTAAAAGATTTTCAAAAATCGAGAAAATGTTGACATCCCATTTTACCTTAATGAAAGGTAGAAAGCTGTTTTCCTGTTGATTTTAGCTTTCCATTGGTATTGTAACGGGTTGACTATAAAGTCTAACTGTTATTGTTGTATATCTATTGTATGTTGTATGATGTAAGACAACACGGTTCTATTGTGTTTAATAACTGTTTTATTCATCTAACTAGTGTCGTCGGTTCGTTACATATACCGACTCCTCTAGTTCGGTTATCTATACGGTAGTGTACCGGTACCACCTTCGGTTACCGTCGGTAGTTGTTACATAATCATTTTTACATAACTAAACCTAACAGGTGGCGCTGCTAGTACGGTCACGTGGCTACGCAGCGCTGTATATAAGACGGCTGCTTCCCCATTGGAAGTCAGTCAGGTTTGGGACTGTCGTGACATGACCACCCTGTGCTCACGGGCTTAACTCTATGCTATAGGGTTGCCCACTGTATTATATATCTGTTCTGATCTCGTATATCCGCTGGTTATACTTGTACTATAATACCCAAGAGTTACCTTTACAATAAAGTCGCCGTATATTAAAGTCTAATTTACCTTGTCTGGTTTTTGTACTCAAGTGTTACATACGTAGTAAGAGACCAACTACATTGGTGCCGTGACCACTTGACGAACCGACCATTGATAGGGTATTAAATAGACTTACAGTATATGGATTACCTATACGATTTTGTCAGCTCGTTCAGCGGCAGGACTAAAACCCCTGCTGAGGAACGTGAAGAAGCCGTACAGAATGTACGCTTCTTCACAGGCAAATCTAATAGGCGGGAGAGCCGGGCAGCCTCGGAGGTGCCCGGTGACGACCTCTCCCAAGAAGCAATAGGTGATCCTATTGTGGAAGCCTTTACCAAAGGAGCGGATGGGGAGCAATCTCCAATCCCGGGACCCTTTGATATAAGCTCCAGGAGATCGTTGGACTCCCTTTCCACGAATCTTTTCTGTCCTGAGGGTCAGAAAATACCGGGTAGAGAGCCTAAAACTCTCGGCCCAGCTGCCTTCGGTTCTACACCGACGGTAGCAGATCCTTCATTGGATCCAGACACGTCGGTTTTCACTGATGGTGCCACTCCTACACCGAACGGTATGGGGGGTGGCGGGCTATCAAAGAAAACTAACGTGGCAACAGAAGCTCCTGGCAAGGGGTACCCGCCAGCAGTAGATGAGCCATCCAGTTTACCACTGGATGGGGACCTACTGGCTGCCATGGGGATCCCCACCAAGAAAACTGAGTTGCATGAGCTCGCTGAAGCCCGGAGGGAACTTGCTTCCATCAATCAAACTAGGAAGTTATTCCTAAGGGAGGTTGATGAGAAGAAAAAGTTCCTACTGGAACTCCAGAACGAGATGGCTTCCCACAAGGTGGAGGTTGACAAACTTTTGCACCAGAGGGTGTCCGGCGAATGTGAGGTTGCAAGCTTAACTTCCTTGGGAAAGGATTTGAGCACGCAGCTCCACTTAGCCAGACAGGACCTCGCAAGCTTAATGCAAGTCAATCAGGACCTGAAGACGAAGTCGGAGAAAGTACCACCACCTTCCACGGTGGTACCTCCAGTCATACCCATACCCAGTGTATACACGACAGTGACACCTTCAAGTGTCCCGCCGCTAGTACACACCACGGTAACAGGTATGACACCTCAGATGGGGGCTAGCTATCTACAGACTCCGGTCTGTGGTGGCGCCTTTGGAGGCACGGCAACACCTCCAGGGTACACCCACCCATCTACTGGTTCAACGACGTTGAATCAACAGCAGACCATGGTCACAGTTCCAGTACCGAAACCCAGAGCTAGACAAGGCTTAACGCCTGTCCAGCGGGCTAAGTACGACCGGAACCCGGCTATTGAGAAGCTGGGGACAGACATCGTCCCGCGGGACATCGATGAACTGGATGAACGGTATGCTCCTTTCAACTTTGGGGACATCAAACATCCTGATGCAGCCCGTCAAAAGGCCATCGATATTCCGCCTTTCACAGGGTCGCCACCCTGGAGAAAGTACAAAGTTCGGTTCAAGGCTATTGTGGAGAGCAATCGCTGGAACAATCAGCAAGCGCTGGTTGCTCTGAAGCAAGCACTCTGCAACGGGCCAGGTGAACCAGCCCTTTTGGCGTTCGAGAGAGTGAAGATCAAGACATTGAGCTCACTTGAAGAAACAGCTGAATGGGCGATTGGGAAGATTGGTGAGCATGACCCAAGGACTCAGCTGCTCAAACGTGTCCAACGCAAGGACGAGCATCTGAGATCCTACGGATTTGCTCTACAAGAACTGATATCCGAGTGTTATCAGGGATGTAGACCTGACACCCCCACTGTCATCCAGGAGTTAACCTCCAGGTTTGTCAATGGAGTCAGAGACACCAATCTCCAGGCATATCTGCGGGAGAAATGGCAGCCGGACTTATCTCTAGCTGACCTTTTTGACCATGCAGATGTGTATGACACCAAACAGGCTGTTTTTCCTAGTGGAGGAGTGTCGGCAGCTCCATCTGTAGCCCCGAAAGGAGCTCAGGTGGTAGAGGCCGCCACAAAACCACCTAAGAAAAAACAGCCCGCCTCTGAGGAGGTGGCGGCAGTAATGCCTGACAGGGACATGGAAAAGATGATTGAGGGTTTGTTGCGGAAGCACTTGGAAAAGAGCTCTGCGTCCACTTCTGATTCTGGATCTGGGAAGAGAAGGAAAAAGAAGAAAAAGGACACGAAACCTCAGCCATGTAGACGCTGTCAGAAGATGGGTCATTGGGCTAGCGAATGCAAAGCCCCTGCACCCATCGCTGCTAAAACCGAAAAGGAGACGGAAAACTGAATGGGGCCCATCCTCTTGGCAAGGATGGCGCCCCCACAGTTAGCCATGCCTGTAAGGGATTAGTAGACGGTGTTAACTCTTCCATGAACCAAGGCCGCGCAGAGGCAGAAGGGTCTGTACAACCTGTAAGCGTCTGGCAAGGCGGGGCTGGCAAGGACGAACGGAATCCGGAGGATTCTGTAGTCGCTGGCTTAGAGGAGTCTTGGTTAGAATCAATTGCCCAGAGCAGTGTGATTCAAGACTCCCCGAGCGACCCATGTTGGGATTATCTCCTGACAAAAGGGGTTGCTATGGATGGAGGGGGAAGCCCGATGCTGACCTCTGAGTGTGTCCCTTTACGGGGACAGCGTTGGTACCTGAGTCTGGTTATTTCCGGGACGCGTGGTGAATTTTTGGTCGACACGGGTGCATCTCACACCTTGGTCGATCGTAAATTCATGGCCCGTCTTTGCAACCAGCCCGAAGCTCCGCTACTAGGAGTAAAGGCTCGGACTGCTACGGGAGATAGTATGCAGACTTATGGCAGAACTGTAAAACCTATGTTGGTTGATGGCAAGACATACTGGATATGTCCAACCATCACCGACATCACTGATGATGGCATACTGGGGATGGACTTTGCTGCTCTTTACGGGGTAACAATGAACACCGCAACGGGCCGACTTCAGATTAAACATCCTTATAAACAATCTGTACAGTGCGTTTTAAGGAATGGTTCTTCTGTGGCGTCAGTGGCACAAGACACAAAGTTGGCAGCAGGACATGTATCTGATGTCCTAGTCAGCTGCGTGGGAGTGCAGGCCAAACGGCCGGGGATGTTTGAACCAGAAGATCAAAAGCTCTCTGAGTTAGGTCTTGCTGGCTATCATACTTACCTGGCCAACGCTCGTTGGGGGGTGATACCGATTTGTAACTCGAGTAGTAGAGAAATCACTCTACGAAAGGGGACGCCTATTGGTAACACCACGCGAGCATATGGGGTAGACTCACTAACTACGGACTTTGTGGAAGTAGGTGTGGTGGCGGGAGACTCTTCCCACGAAGAGGCTCTAGCTAAATCCAACCTACCGAAACATTTAAGGTCCCTGTTGTGTGAGTCCCACCTCACAGCCCTAGAGAGCGAAATGGTGGCAAATGAGCTGTCGGAGTTATCTGACGCCTTTGCGCAACCAGGAGATCCTCTAGGGCGTACCAATACGGTACAACACCGGGTTGACACTGGGGACGCGCTTCCCAGTAGAATCCCCTACCGTCGGTTACCCATGGCTAAAAAAAGTGCTATGGAGGCTGAGGTAGAAAAGATGTTGGATGAAGATGTGATTCAACCTAGTGAGAGTCCATGGTCAAGTCCTGTGGTGATGGTCACCAAGAAGGATGGTTCCTGTCGATTTTGCATCGACTATAGGAAGTTGAACGGACTCACTAGGAAGAATGCATATCCTCTACCTCGGATAGATGAATGTGTGGAGTCTCTGGGTGGGGCAAAATGGTTCTGTACACTAGATTTACAATCTGGTTATTGGCAGATCGGCATGGACCCCCGGGACCGAGAAAAAACCGCATTTTCTACCCATATGGGACTATTTGAGTTCAACGTCATGCCATTCGGGCTATGCAATGCCCCGGCAACCTTCGAGGCAATGATGGAAACCATGTTACGGGGTTTACTTTGGAAAAAGTGCCTAGTATACTTGGACGACATCATCGTCTTCGGTGGTTCTGTGGAGGAAACTCTACAGAACCTCCAAGCTGTGCTGAAACGCATCTTATCATATGGTCTGAAATTGAAACCTTCAAAGTGCAAGCTTTTTAGGAAGTCAGTTGAATACCTAGGTAGAATTGTTTCTGAACATGGCATCATGGCTGATCCTCATAAGATCGAAGTGGTACAGAACTGGCCTCGTCCGATGGACACGAAGGAGATACGCTCTTTCATCGGGTTTTGTTCATACTACAGAGATTTTATACCTGGATTCTCGAGAGTCGCAGCTCCCTTACAAGAGCTGATGATTGGAGAGAAGAAGGCTAAGGCTAAAATAGTCTGGTCTCCAGCCGCAGAACAGTCTTTCAGTGAGTTAAAGAGACTCTTCTTAGAAACACCTGTTTTGCACTACCCTGCACCTGTTGGTAAGTTCATCTTGGACACTGATGCTTCTAATACAAGTATTGGTGCTGCCTTGTCGCAGATCCAGGATGGGCGAGAAGTGCCGCTGGCATTTTCGTCCAACAGTCTAAGCAAAACACAACGTAACTACTGCACAACCAAGCGTGAACTCTTGGCAGTGGTGGTTTACACAAAAAAGTACAGACATTTCCTATATGGTGGAAATTATCTCGTACGGACGGATCATTCATCTCTGCAGTGGCTCCTTAACTTCAAGGACGCTGAGGGGATGATGGGTAGATGGTTGAACCACCTCTCTGAGTTTGGCATGACGAATGAGCATATCATACACAGGAGTGGAGTAGATCATGTGAATGCGGACAGCTTGTCCCGCTATCCTATCCGGAACTGTCACCGTGTAGACTGCCGAGACTGTGGGTCTCACAATGCAGTGATTGCGTCTGTGGGTGCGAAAGTTCCTAACTGGACGTTAAATCACTTGAAGGATGAGCAGCTTGCAGATCCAGCTATTTCGAGGGTGTACTCCTTGAAGTTGTTGGGCCTGTCCAAGCCTGTTCGCCCCGCACTTTCGCTGGAATGTAAAGAAGTTAGACAACTGTTAGCTCAGTGGGATAATCTTTTTATACGGAACAGTGTATTGTGCCGCTGGAGAGTGCAACCTGGCAGGAAGAGAACAGCTCAGTCTGTAGTGCCTCTGTCACTCAGACTACAGTTGCTCAATTACTGTCATGGCCACCGAACTTCAGCACACTTTGGCAGACAACGGACTGAGGCGAAGATTAAGAGTAGATATTACTGGCCTGGTATGACTTTGGACATACGGCGTTGGGTGAAGCAATGCCCCCAATGCTGTTTATCAAAGCCTGGACCTGGTATCGGTAAACTACCTCTAAGTCAAGAGCTATTCGGTGTTCGGTTTGCCCGGATCGCTGTTGATATCATTAGTGGTTTCAACACGACCCCCCGTGGGAATACCTGTATGATGGTGGTACAGGACTACTATACCAAGTACGTCCAAGTATATCCGTTGGTAAATCATACAGCTGTTACCTGCGCTGAAGCACTTTTCGAGAATTGGATCCTCACGTGGGGAGGTCCTTTAATGCTTCACTCCGACCAGGGTCGTGAGTTTGAATCTCGACTGTGGGCAGAATTGTGTAGTAAAATACACATCTGCAAGACGCATACGAACCCCTACCGACCTCAATCGGATGGTATGGTGGAACGTTTCAATCGGACGTTGATCCAATGTCTCACGACAATGGTTAATGAGCATCGAGATGATTGGGATGAGCACGCTCGCTATATCTCTCATGCTTACAACGCTACCGAACATGCGTCGACGGGCTGTACGCCCAACATGCTCGTAATGGGTGAAGACATAGTCATGCCGAGTGACATGGTCTATGGAGTGCAGGGACACCAGCTCGAGCAACCCTGCACAGTGATGTTTGTTGAGTCACTTCGACAATCATTACGCGAGTCCTATGGAGTAGTAAGGGACAACTTGGAAAAATCTGCTAGTTTGCAGAAGGTGGGCTATGACACGGGCCTTAAACTTCGCCAATTCAAGGTGGGGGATAAGGTCGCGAGATTTAGCACACCAAATTCCAAAGTCAAGACCCTGTACTCCTGGGATGGTCCGCATACGGTTACTATGGTGGTTAGTGAAACTACTGTAGTAATACGGTTGCAAAAAGGGACTCTCACTAAATCACATGTGGCTAGACTCCGACCTTGGTATGGAGTCCCATATATAGATGACGGTGAAGATTCCCTCGGTGCTGGTCGAGTACCAGCACCAACCGACCCTGCGCTACCGAAGATACCGAAGGCAGGACCAACGGTCATACCGTCGGTACCGACGGTAGCGCGCCGAAGGGGTCGTCCTAGGAAATTACCGATTGAACCACAGTCGTGTGTTACCAAGCCCAAGCGCGGTAGGCCTCGTAAAAAAGGGTCAGCTGTGCGTAAAGGACTAACCGTAGGCACCGGTAAACAAAGCAAGGTGATACCTCCGGTGTCACCATTGCTGGACATACCGGTACAAGGTCTACGGAGGAGCACACGTGTCAGAGAGCGAGATAAAATTGTGTAAACATTTTTTTCTTACCTTGTTGACGACATTTAGCTGCTGGCTTGATTAAATTTCCCTGGACAGTTCCGTACTGGGCCGGTGGTCATTGGCCCGGTACTCGATCACCAAAACACAACGAGAAGAGACGGGTTATCCGGTGTGGTTATCCGTTGGAGGTAGAAAAGCACGTGTTCAGGGCGGGTGGCTGGCTTTGCCGATTAGTTCTAAGTATGGGACTAGTTTTGACCACATATTGCTTAGCAACACGCTGCTGTGTATATCCTCTAATGCCGGTATATCATTCCCGGGTTATCCGGTGGCTCCGCCACGAAAATTGTAAACAACAGTGAGAGTTCCCACCGTCGGATATGCCAGGCGTGGGAAGGGCGCTGCCCGCGTCACCTGATCGATTTCTCCCGCCAAATGAGCCGTGAGAAATTGGGTCACCTCGTCGCGTCTTCGGGGCGCGACCTCTGATTGGCTGAGAAGCCGGTCAAGGGGCGGGGTCACGGGGGACGGGTGGGGTATATAAGCCCCACAGGCGGCCAGGCTTCTTCAGATCAACACGTTTGCCCGTAGGGTAGCGTGTTGATCAGTGGTGCCTAGGTCTGCCCGGCAGTACCTACACTATTGTTTACCAGCTGTGCTACTAAATGCTCGGGTGAGTGAACCGTGAGGTTCACCTACGCCTGAGCTAACAGTATGGCAGCCCGTGTAGATGGCAGATGCACGGCCCCGGAGAAGGCTGAGGCCTCCGATGGGGATGACCGAGTTCTCGAGTCTGACACGGAAATGGACACTACCGGTGCTCCAACCGTCGGTCAAGGCTCGGCTTCGGTACCAACTGAACCTAACCCTGAGGGGTCGGGTGATGTTGTTCCGAAGACAGAACCTGGTCTGGGTGGTAGCAATACCAACCAGGAGGAGAACCCTGCAGGGGGATCTTCTCCGAAACCCGCCGGTGTATTGGCACAAGAACCGACGGTCCCTGATGGTGATTCATCAGACGGGTCCACGGTCCGTGCTAAGACCAAACGGAAGCGGAAGCATAAGAGGAGGATTGCATCTTCCCCTGAGACTCCTGCTACCGAAGAGGTCGCACCGACTGAGGCAGATAGACTCAAAGCTGTTGCCGACAAACTGTCCAAGGCGGAAGCCGAGGGATGGTCTGTGGCAGAGAGCAGAGCCAATCGACGCCTCCGCGCCAAGGCAGCGCATGTCCGTCTAAACCTGTGTCTCCGTGATGATGACCGGGAGAACCTGAGCCTCACTGATTTAATTCAGGAGAATGGCAAAATGGCTCTTCCTGCACCTCACACGACCGATGGTTCAGACGACGAAGACTGGTTGACAGGTGATTCCCATCCCATTGACTGGTACCTCGTGTACCTCAGGGCAGTGTTAGACGGGAAGAAACCTAACATCCATAGGTCATGCCGCCCCAAGCTGAAATATGCTTGGAAGAACTACGTGCCAGGGGATCCCTGCCCGTACGTTCGCTGTCAGCGCCTGAAAGGGACTGCGACAGCAGCAAAACGGTGGCCAAACCTTTTCAAGTTTGCCCGTCATTTGGTAGAGAAGCACATGAATGTGCGTCCCTACTTGTACTGTGTGAGTGGAAGTACGAGTACTTCTTGCCCTGAGTACAGTGACGGGGAACTATTCCGTAGCCAACGGAGATCTGGTTTGGTAAGGCATCTTTGCGACAATAAGGGCGTGCACAAGCGCACTATTAGTCGTGGAGTAGAGGCTGCACTGAAGGTTTGGGGGAGTCACAAACGTGTAGGAAATCTACAGTTTAAGTGGCGAACCAACAAACTTAAACAGTGGAACTACCTCACGGAGGCTGACTGGGAGAGGTTGTGTAAGGGCGCCAAGTGCGAACAAACCGACCTGGGACCAGCTACAGAAGCTCCGATGCCCACTGTAAAGAAGGATACCCCTCCTAAGAAGAAAAATCTAAAAAGGGGCCGCCAGTCATCCAAAGATGATACCAAAGGTGGACGTGACCGTTCCCGCAGTGAACCTGCGAAGAAACGTGTCGCCACCGCCACGGTAACATCTGAGGTCGACCATAGCCAAACCGTCGGTACCATCACGGTATCTTCGGTTGCATTGCCCCCGGTTGCTGATCAACTGCCCAGGCAGGAGAGACAGAAACTGGGTAATGCACTGGCTATTGTTCAGAACTCTTTGGGTGACGAGCAGGCGGAACAAGTCGCTGCTGACTATGTCAAGCAGTACAAGTGGAGTCAGAAGCAAAAGAAAGCTTCAGCCCCACAGGAGAGTGTCTCACCTGTCAGTGACGCTGAACAGGTAGAGGTACAACAGCCGGATGGGGCGTCAGCCCAGCCGACTGCTCCACCCCAGCACGGAGCAACCTCTGACCCCGCAAGGGATGACGAGGTGACTCCAGTACCTGAGCACAGGGCTGTTGACGAAGGGCTAGCAGGGTTACCTGTGTTGCCTGGAGACGGTCCTGCCTTTGACACTGGATTCTCTGACACTCTAGTCCCCGGATTTGAGTGCTACAGAGCTAAGATGGCTGAAAACGCAAGTAAGCTACTCCAGTTTCAGGTTTCCTTCTTGGAGAAGTCGTACTTTGAGCAGTACAAGTTGCTCAGAGAACAGGCTATCCGAGAAGGGAAAGCTTGGGTTGCTGAACGCACCAGAGTCCTTGCCGAGCGCGAGGCGAGTCTGGAGCAAGATCATGCCTTCTGGAGGGCTACGATCGACCAGCTCGAATCAAGGTTGACAACTTGTGACGCCAAGTTCTTCCGGCAGTTCGGGCTTAAGCTGACAGAGTGGGAGAGAACTGGTTTTCCAGATCTCCAGTCCAGGTTGGGGCTTGCCGCAAGGCCTGCTCCTCCTGTGACCCCGGTACTGTCAGTACACCCACCTAGGTATGAGATGCCATTTTCTTTCATGGCACAATCTACCCGGGTGGTCAGTGGCGGGGAGCCTACTGCGGCGCCGAGTACCCTCTCGGTAGCCCCAGGTGGAGCCCTTCCTCTCCAGGTGGAGGCTGCTGTGGTTTACACCACGGAGGCCCCTCCTGGAGGAAGTCCTGATGGGGAAGGAAAGCCATCCGGCGGTGTCCCTATGGACACCTAAGGTTGGTCCCCCGTCAGGCCCTCTGGGGTGCACTGTTCCGCCCCTCGGAGGTAAAACTAAACCATCGACGCAGCTACACGCCCCTGGACAACCGAAAGCAGACCGACGGTGCTGTCGTGACTTAACTGAGTCTCTACTGCCACCACACTGGAAGCAGCCTGATGTCTTCAACCGTGGTTTACTACTAAGCCACAACCGTCGGTGCTCTACTACTGTCCAGGGCTCCTGATCCTGTGGTCACGTTCTACTATTGTGACCTATGAACTATTATATGGATCATCCTCCTGTGATAATTATTTATAGGGAGGCACGGACCTACCTTTTTATATTTATATTTCACAAGAGATGGAAGTACTATACCGGTACTGGACTCTATCCATCTCTACCACCATAAACTGCTAGGTACTGGAGTACCGCCCCTAATAAGGATGACGATCTATCCCACCTTATTTAGGATACGCTATTATGGATTTTTATATATAAACTTTTCTACGCCAAAGGAAGTGGGAACTGCTATAGTTCCAATTATAAAACTTTTCTTCGCCAAAGGAAGTGAGAGCTATTATAGTTCTATTATTTATATATAAGGACACTAACTCCACACGGATTCGCACCATTGCTGAATGAAGTAGGTGATGTGTTGAGTTTCCAAGGTGGTTATTTGGTGCCTTTACTATTAACTGATACTAGTCTAGGACTATCAGTTGGACAGTTTTTATATCATGTGCCTACGGGACTATGGTTTTACAAAGACTATATTGTTGATATAAACTGTTATGTGCATGTTAACTTGTATGTTCATGTATGTATGCCTGTTGTTACTATGAGTAGAAATGTTACTTGTTGATAAATAGATATACGTGGTATATAATGTATCCAAGAGGTATTATTATTATAAAACCAACCCTTCCTACATTCTAAAGGGGGGTAGTGTAACGGGTTGACTATAAAGTCTAACTGTTATTGTTGTATATCTATTGTATGTTGTATGATGTAAGACAACACGGTTCTATTGTGTTTAATAACTGTTTTATTCATCTAACTAGTGTCGTCGGTTCGTTACATATACCGACTCCTCTAGTTCGGTTATCTATACGGTAGTGTACCGGTACCACCTTCGGTTACCGTCGGTAGTTGTTACATAATCATTTTTACATAACTAAACCTAACAGGTGGCGCTGCTAGTACGGTCACGTGGCTACGCAGCGCTGTATATAAGACGGCTGCTTCCCCATTGGAAGTCAGTCAGGTTTGGGACTGTCGTGACATGACCACCCTGTGCTCACGGGCTTAACTCTATGCTATAGGGTTGCCCACTGTATTATATATCTGTTCTGATCTCGTATATCCGCTGGTTATACTTGTACTATAATACCCAAGAGTTACCTTTACAATAAAGTCGCCGTATATTAAAGTCTAATTTACCTTGTCTGGTTTTTGTACTCAAGTGTTACATACGTAGTAAGAGACCAACTACAGTATATTATGTCATACATCTTTTATTTTTTTCTTTATTTTGTTTTCTCTGGAACACACATTGGA
Source organism: Harmothoe impar (assembly GCA_947462335.1). Taxonomy (NCBI): domain Eukaryota; kingdom Metazoa; phylum Annelida; class Polychaeta; order Phyllodocida; family Polynoidae; genus Harmothoe; species Harmothoe impar. The sequence continues at coordinate 108,468,555 of OX381705.1, read as the reverse complement.
GGGAATAAAAAAAAAAGTGTAAATTCCTAATTTTATCTTTATTCTGATTTTGGACTTTCCTAGTGCGGCGGGCCCGTAACCCAAATAATAAAAAAGGTGTGGCCTAACAGGACCAGAGAACAGTAGGAGACAGCACACATACACATGCAGTATTTACTGCTATTTGACTTAATTCAATTCTAATGTCCAGTCAGTATTTTGAGGTATTTTTCCCAATATGTTAACAAATTGTTCAGGTGCAATAAGACGCTGGGATGGGAGGGACTCTGACTATTTCTTTGATGCTAAATATCACCTTCAAAGGCTAAGGTCCACAAAGAGTCTAATCAATGACGGCGCCGCAGAGCGCCCCGCGAGTGGCGGCACATTACAGTACTTCAAACCAAGCAACACTAAAGCACAAATTGATCTATGGTACCTTTTTGTAAATATCTTTTTATCTTACAGCAAAGTATTCTTTTATAGAGAATTCCGTATGAGTACACTGTCTGACCAGCTTTAATTTTGCAGATATATTTGTCAAAGTAGCAGGTATTTTAAGAGAAATGTGTAAAATAATTTGTACAGCTAAGGTATTTCTAAAAGCCGAAAGGAGCACTGTCATCCCTACAGAAACATAATGAAAGAGATCTTCAGACTGTGAGACTGGGTGTGGTCCCTTTTCATTAACACATTGATTTCACGTTGTGTGTGTGTCCGTGAGTGTGTGATGCGACCCGAGGGGGAGACTAGTGTGTGGTGAGGTGCGTGCACGTACAGGTGTGGGTAAACCGCTAAGGGCAGCATGTTGCTTTAATGATGCATGAATGAGGTACCAGCATGTAACTCACCGGTGCTTCATTCATGCATCATGCTGACCGGACAGGGTTAAAAGTCCCAAATGGGCAGCATGATGCACCAATGCAGCGCCGGAAGTTACTTGCCGGTACTGCATTGCTGCATCATGACAACAAATGAACATGAGCCTTGAGGCATCATGCCGTCATTTAAGAGCTGACATGAGGCATCATGTTGACATGAGGCATTATCGAGGCATCATGACGTCTTAAAAGGGTTAAAGGCACTCATTTCAGTGACTTCACCTTTAACAAGTTAATCGTCACCAGTCGATATATTTCGACATCTTTTTAAAGAGTGTACAGCGAGCATTGCTCTTCATGTATCATGTCTGCATCTGATCAATACTTCAGCACCGGAAGGTGGTGGTTCTGTGTATGGGTACACTTCTAGGAGATCAACCTTAGACAGTGCTCACTTTTTAACAAGAGGGGATGGGCGGTGGTAACATTTTGCGGTGGGGCAAAACATTTTTAGAGGGGTCTTTTTCTCAAGGTGGGGGGGGGGGGTCTTTTTAACAATGCAATTCCTTGAAAGCCAAGGTTTAACTACAGTTCATAACATCTTAATCTTTTGAGATAATTAGAACCTTTTGAAAGATTTGACGCATATATGTCGTGAGATATGAGGCTTTGTCTCATGAAATAACCCTCAGTGGGGAACTACTCTTGGTTACATCAGCGGGGCTGCTGTACAATATAACAACACGTACTTGCGGGTGCGTTGTCGCTTGTCGTCGTTGATCTCGCCCCACCAGCGGGAGAAGAAGGACATCTCGGCGTAGATGAACTTCATGTCAGTGTGCTGCTCCAACTTCTCCACCATGTTGTTAAGGATGGAGCGGGTCTGGTCTGTGTAGTAACGCTCAAAGGTCTTCAGCCACCCTGTAACCATAGTAACCTGTATACAGTAACCATGACAACCTGGTATACAAACACATACAGTAACCACCATGTTGTTAAGGATGGAGCGCGTCTGGTCTGTGTAGTAACGCTCAAAGGTCTTCAGCCACCCTGTAACCATAGTAACCTGTATACAGTAACCATGACAACCTGGTATACAAACACATAGAGTAACCACCATGTTGTTAAGGATGGAGCGCGTCTGGTCTGTGTAGTAACGCTCAAAGGTCTTCAGCCACCCTGTAACCATAGTAACCTGTATACAGTAACCATGACAACCTGGTATACAAACACATACAGTAACCACCATGTTGTTAAGGATGGAGCGCGTCTGGTCTGTGTAGTAACGCTCAAAGGTCTTCAGCCACCCTGTAACCATAGCAACCTGTATACAGTAACCATGTATAACGGGTAATTTGTCTCATTTGAGGCTCTTTCCTATAGTAGACAGATATACCATGTGGTTATAGGCCGAGTTAAATGGTACATTTAAGAACTTGTAGGCTTCATCATGATTTAGATGAGGGTATATGTATCAGTAAATTGGATACAATTGTTGAAAGTCATTTCTACCTGTGTTCTCAATTAATTTACATACTTAATATGAGATGAGGAAGGAATGAGGGAGAGCGCGTGGGCATGACGACAATACGTATATCTCCATACAATACATTACATAGCCCAGCAGTACCGCCGGCTAATTCCACCCTTTGAATTGCTCTTTTTAGTCTAAAGTGGAGAAATCAATTTACGGCAAAAAGTGGCTTTTAAATGGCCGTCTTTGTAATTGATAACCAAACCACAACCCGAGGTGTGACGGCCCATTCTATGTATTGATTTCCAGTGATGGATAGTTTATGGGTACGCTACTGCGGCCTGCTAATGATATCTTAATATTTCATCCACTTCCAGTTTCCTCTGCCATGCAGCGGGGGGGGGGGGGGGGGCAGGGGGTGCCTAAGGCCCTATTACATATTCTATCAGAGGCCGCCAGGACTAAGTGGTATCGGCTTATTGATAAAAGTGGTGCAGTAATAATTCATCCTGTATAGGGAAACTTATCAATGGTATTAGCATATCTATAGCACAGCATCATACAACACCACAGCGGGTGAAGATCAGGATAAGTCACGTGATGTCGTGATGTCGGGACATCTGTCTCTGCAGTCAGGTACTGACACCACAGCTATGGTCTACTGAGCCGGGTTAACCATTAAAGGGCTGCACAGTGCTTTAATGTATCAATGCAGTATGTGAGTAATTCACCAGGGTTACATTCAAGCCAACATTAAGGGGTTTATGCACTCCAGGAGTCAGAATTTGGATGAATGCAGCACTGGTAAGTAGACTCGCCAGGCCTGCATTAATGCATTGTAACAACTAAGGGTCTAGTGCATTTAATCACTGTGCGGCACTTAAAGGGTTAACACTATGTCTACGGTAGTCATCATATGGACAGATTTTAGTCTCTCTGTCTATTCTGCCCTGAACAGTGCCTCATCTTTCTATACTATACTTTCTATACTACCGTACTCTCTTTACCCCTCGTGCTCTGCTGTATCTAGGGCTGCAATAACGGACTTCCTGACATAACTAAAGCAGGGGGATCATTTTCTATATTTATGCAGATTGAACAAAGAATGAACTTGCCATGAGTGCCATAACCAAGGTCCCATTCCCCTATACTACTCATACCTTGCCATAGACAAAGTCATGTTTCCATATACTACTGATGTATTGCCATGACCTATTGCCCTATACTACTCCCATATAACCATGGACACAGTCTTATTGCTCTATACTACTAACATATCACCAAGGACACAGTCCTATTGCCCTATACTACTTCATGTTGCCATGGACACAGTCCTATTGCCCTATACTACTTCATGTTGCCATGGACACAGTCCTATTGCCCTATACTACTTCATGTTGCCATGGACACAGTCCTATTGCCCTATACTACTTCATGTTGCCATGGACACAGTCCTATTGCCCTATACTACTTCATGTTGCCATGGACACAGTCCTATTGCCCTATACTACTTCATGTTGCCATGGACACAGTCCTATTGCCCTATACTACTTCATGTTGCCAGGGACACAGTCCTATTGCCCTATACTACTTCATGTTGCCATGGCCACAGTCCTATTGCCCTATACTACTTCATGTTGCCATGGACACAGTCCTATTGCCGTATACTACTTCATGTTGCCATGGACACAGTCCTATTGCCCTATACTACTTCATGTTGCCAGGGACACAGTCCTATTGCACTATACTACTTCATGTTGCCATGGACACAGTCCTATTGCCCTATACTACTTCATGTTGCCAGGGACACAGTCCTATTGCCCTATACTACTTCATGTTGCCATGGACACAGTCCTATTGCCCTATACTACTTCATGTTGCCATGGACACAGTCCTATTGCCCTATACTACTTCATGTTGCCATGGCCACAGTCCTATTGCCCTATACTACTTCATGTTGCCATGGACACAGTCCTATTGCCCTATACTACTTCATGTTGCCATGGACACAGTCCTATTGCCCTATACTACTTCATGTTGCCATGGACACAGTCCTATTGCCCTATACTACTTCATGTTGCCATGGACACAGTCCTGTTGCCGTATACTACTTCATATTGCCATAGACAAGGTCATTTCCCCCTGTACTACCTTTACTGTTACCTGTACTAACATTTACTACTTCAACTTGGGTCCTAGGGTGTATACTGCCCAAAAAGAGAATATCAATGTAAGAAATAGACAAATGCCAACGCCCTTTGATACCGTCTGTTGTATTTCACGAGTGGGGGCTGGGGCAGTATCCCACGATGCCGCAGGCTGAGTGGGATGCGCCCCAGCCCCCACTCGTGAAATACATCAGAGCGGTATCAATGTAGTTGGCATTTGTGTTAATTTTTTTTATTTGAAGCCATTTAATGAATGAAAACCAACTTTTTCTTAGCCCATTGCATACGGCCATGTTGTATTCAATATGGGCATTGAATACGGCTCTTCAGTGCTAAAGCATAGGACATCTTGTATTTCAAAACAATAAAGGTGCATATTTCCTCAACAACTTACCGGGGTCGCAGTGGGAGTGCGGCACCACGTACACCTTGAGGGGTTGGGTGGAGAATGTGGCCTCACTGTAGGTGACCGGGTAACCCTGCTTCCACACGCCTCCGTCCGGGTTGTCAAATGGCATCGACTTAAACAACCCCTGCATCTGTTAGAAGGAAGTAAAACATCAACATGTAAGTTCAAGTTCAATATGTTTTTATTGCTTCCAATCATTACATGTGTGCAATAGTGGGTCAACAGACATCAGGGAAATGATAAATTACTCATGTATAAATCATAAAGTATAGCAATGACTGTATTCATGTGGCACTGATTAGGCTTCTAAATCAACATGTAATCGCGAATACGGGTACGAGCATTGCCGCTTTCAGGTTAGGCCATTTGTGTTAGATTACACACATAACTTAAAGATGGGTTAGGAGCTAATTTGGGGTAAATTTTTCTTTTCCAACTACACAACGCATCTATGTTCATGATGTCCATATAAATATGTGTGCAGCTTTTTAAATCATTCTGATGACATCTAAAGCATACAATATAGAGGAAACCAGGTCAGGGGACCCCTCTCTCTAATAGTGACGGGTCCCCTGACATATTCTGACCATGGTTTGTTATATATTTTATAGATTTATAAGGATCAGAATGATTTAAAAAGCTACACACATCCGTATGTGGTCACTATGAACACAGCTAAGTTGTGCAAATAAAAAATAAATCGACCCAAAATTAGCTCCTAACCCATCTTTAAAGTCAATCGAATATAGCTGGCCTTTGTATCAAGGCATAGCATCTTTTGTTTTGCCCTTACGACAACTAATGAGGGTCTATTCCTAATACACTCCAGGTGAGACTGTAAGACTTTGATATATTCAAGTTTTGTCACAATAAAACATAGGGATCATGATGTCCTCTTGATTCAGTCTTTCCCTAATACCGTAAATTTTCACCTACTACCGTACGTACAAATTTTGCAGGAGGTTCAAATGTTTGAAATGCTTATTATCTTGTCTGCCAGTTTTGTACATTTTGAATCAGGAAATTATGTGAGGTTTTGTAGATGCTTTTGATCTTGGGTGTTTCTTTCATCTATTAACTTGTACATTTAAATTCAGAGGACAGATGAGAAGTTTGGAATTAACTAGTTCAAAGTGAAGCAAAATGGATGACTGAGTTTTTCTGGCTTAGATTAATCAACTTTATTATCAAAGCTAGTTTAACTAAATAAATACATAACCCTTGAAGGGACGCATGGTGCTTTAATGCACCGTTTCCTTTTGTTACATAATGTCAACCAATGCACATGGACCTTGAGACATCATGTCGTCATTGCAGGGTTAACATAACCTGACTAGTTTCAGGTCTGTATTCAGCCCAATTTATAAAAATATTTCTGCCAGTATTTTCAGCATTTCCACATATACTCTAGTTGCTCTGGGGTCATGTCATATACATCCGATATCTAGATACCGTTTTGAAGATGAGAAGATGAAGATTTCAAATATAAAGATAAACTCTTGTTTTTTGAATGATGGTTGCCATGACAACAGTGACCAGTAGTGTCCCATGTACTACCTACCTGCACGTCGGCCGTCAGCCCCGGCCGCTCAGCCAGCAGACACATGTCGCGCGGCACCACTACTGCCACCTTGTGGGCCCCGCTCACATTAAACACGTGCTTCACCACGTCACTTCCTGCCGCGTCCGCCCCGCGTGCTTTCAGCTCTCCCGGCAGGAAGAGTTCCGATCCCTGCGCCGCCAGCGCTTTCTGCAAGCGATTGAGACTTTGAGTGTCCCCGTTGGCTATGTCTCTTACGGTATCTTTGATTAGGTTTATCGTCTTATGGTTACGTTGGAGGTCGCTTTCTATACGTTTGATCTTGGCCTCGATGCTCGAGAGGTCATTCTGAAAATCAGAGGTATTGACGTAAATTGCAACGAGCCGGGAAAAGGGGGAAACCAAAGCCCTACTATTGAGGATAAAGAAGGTGATGTACTACAATATGCATGGGCAGTGATTGAAGCAGAATGCCGGTTCATATTTGTTATAAAAAGCAATTTGCAGAAAAGCAGGAATATCTTAAAGTCATTGTTGCATTTTGGGGAAGGAAATTTGTTGCACTGCTAGTTAATTATTGTGAAATGTGACTCTATGGAAACCAGAGGGTGCACTTATTAGGAACTCGTTGCAAATGTCTTTCCTTAACCTAAATTTTACTTTACTTGATAGCAAATTTCGGGCTATATATGGTAGTCAATCTCAATACATGATAATGTCATTAATCTCAATGACAGAGGCAATGGTTAAGGACTAAAGGTAACAAGATGACATGACAATACAGTGTATACATTCAGGTGGAGGACCGCTGCACAGTAGGACTGAACACCTGCCAGATACAAAAACCGTTAGTAAAATACTTAATACTACACACAGGGTCTATACACAGGGGTAAGGGTGTATATCACTAAATACTTTAACCGTCCCATTTAAAAGCATTTAAAATATGTACATATCATGATCCCTTCCTTTCCTCTCTCTTCGCCGCTACTCTCATCTCCCATTTCCGTACGTTCAGCATGTGTTTAAACTATATCAATCTTATGTGCTCGTCAGTCAGTATTTAGTTAGGCTGGTACACGACTTCCCAGAGGCATATTTCAGGTTTATTAGCATCTGTTATAACTCCCCACGGCAATTAAAGGTGTTGTTCCCTGGTTAGTAAATATTCAATGTGAGGTGACATGCCGTACTGTCCTCTATATTACTCCCTCCACAGTTCCCCACAGCTCACTGATTAACCGTTACAGGCTGCATGGTACTTTAATGTAGTATGCCCCATGTCATCGTGATGTATGAATGCAGCATGTAACTCGCCAGGGCTGCATTCAGGCATCAGGCTGACCCTATGGGGTTGATACAGCCCCCCCCCCCACCCTATGGTGTTAATATACTCCTAAAGAGTCTGCATGATGTACCCATGCAGCGCTGGCGAGTGACTCGCAAGCACTATTTTGGTGTATCACAGCGTTAAATGAACGTGATTCCCTTCGGTTGATTTAATTTACACAGACAACACTGGGCGGTAAAACGTAGTCTCCTACAGTAAAACAGGCGGTGTGGGGCGCGGTTTTGTCCAGGATTAATCTGAGAGTTGTACAGGGTAACACACAGTTACCATGGTGTTTGTGAGTTGTACAGAGGCAGACACAAGAGAGACTGCACCGATGTGGATTCAGACGAATTCATTATTTCTGCTGTCAGTAAAACAATACCTGTACAACGTGTTGACACCGAGACTGGCGGAAATACCGTCATTACCCGCTAAAAGGCGGTATGGTGCTAAAAGCCACATCCGTCTACAAGATACATGATTTGTTTGTTTGTTTGTGTAGTTTGACGTCCCACTGACAATGCAGGTGAGACTTACTCAAGTTTCAGTTTTTCACAAGTAAAAGGGTAGGCTGAAGACCTACCTTGGATGATCGTATCCAGGACGATCGAATCTATGAGATGAGCCAAAAGATAGAAATCCCTCTCCTACATATTTACCGAAGCAAGGGTTCTTTAACCTCCAACACCACATAGACATGGTGTGAGAGGGACAGGCCTTCTACCTGACTCCCCATTCTCCCTGCCCTCTGTATGTACCACGTGACTTTTAGTGACTGTTAGTATCAGAGGTTAAGGTGACAGTCACACAGCGTCTAATGGTCCAGCAGCACTCACAGGGGTCACCTATTGACCTTCAAAATCCTATGCCTAAAATCAGCTCCTAACCCATCTTTAAATTAAGTTGTGCTTTACTAGCAGCAGGGTATAATGTATTGTAATTTACCCCCCCCCCCCCATGGAGCCCTCCCACTGCTAAGGTAGAGCTAAGGTGTGTTTAGTGCTGAGTCCCGGCGTACAGACCACATCCACGCCCCAGGACAGCCCTGACCACAGGGTGTAACAAGACCTCTGTTTGGAGAGTTGAGTTGGCTATAGGGTACCATGGGAAGGTGTGCAACTAAAAGTCCAACCTCATCTTTTCACCTCTTAATAGAGTCTACAGAGAGGTAGTGCCATCTAGGGTATGTTGTGTACACTTCCTCTTTGTAGAGTCATGTAATGATGAGGTTGGACTCACTCTCCAAACAGAGGTCTTGTTAAAACCTGTTGCCCTGACCTTTATGCCCCACACAACATCCCGCTTACTTCCTCCACACGCCGTCCCCGCACGCCGTCCCCACCCGCCGCCTTCAGCACACATACATTTTTGAACACAGTTCTTTGTCGACCGCCGCCGGGGAGACATTTTCAAAGTGTGCCATACTGCAGATGCACTTAATTCAGTCAGATTAAGCTGAATGCAGACATTAATGATGGAAGAAGGCCTGCCGTCCCACTTGTCGGATACAATGTCGTGAATGGTCTCTAAATGCGTCTAGTCCTCCTCCCTTATTAGGTATGCAGAGGAGCAGTTATGTTTTATGCAGACTTCACAGAATGGAGAAACCTAAGAAATCAATGTCATTTTCTATTTTCGGCCATCGCCGATCCATGTATGAATAGCATTAAAGGAATTACAACGCTAACGCGATTTTGCCATTGTATTCTCAGTCGTCTTTTTACAGTGTTACTAACAGAACAGTTCTTCACACACACCTTTTCTTCCCTTCATATAACTCAGCTACAAAGCAGCAGTGACCTTACAGGTAGCTGTGACCTTCCCCCTACCTGTGTGACCTTCCCCTACCTGTGTGACCTTACTTTACTGCTGTAACCCCCACTGTAGTCTGCAGTGCATTCATACAGGGTAAACAAGCAGCCTTGTCGGCATCTTCATACAGCACATTGTACGTGGAGGTTTTACATTGTTTTCGTCGTAGCGTTGGCATTGTGCTTGAAGGACATGATCGACCGATGGTATTAATCCAACTGTTAATGTAGGACATTTAGCACGTTCCATAGCTCATACCGTACAGTCACGAAAGAGCACCAGTTTCAAAAGACTGCTGGTTTTGTATAAGTGGTGCGTTACAGGGGTCTTGAGATGTACCTCAGGCACTAAAATAAAGGTCCCATCAAATTGAAGAGGACCCAGCATGATTTCTCGCTGGTACGGTGCTGGTACGGTAGGTGCCTGGTGTTACAGAGCAGAAGGCGCTATAACACCACCCCGGTATGGAGCTGTGTGATGGTCAGGGAGACTGTGTCAGGGTTCTGTGGACACTGAGGGGGTAGGGTGGGGCTATATAGGGCTGTGTGTGTGTCAGGGAGACTGTAGGGGGGTTAGAGTCCTGTGGACACTGAGGGGGTAGGGTGGGGCTATATAGGGCTGTGTGTGTGTCAGGGAGACTGTAGGGGGGTTAGAGTCCTGTGGACACTGAGGGGGTAGGGTGGGGCTATATAGGGCTGTGTGTGTGTCAGGGAGACTGTAGGGGGGTTAGAGTCCTGTGGACACTGAGGGGGTAGGGTGGGGCTCTATAGGGCTGTGTGTGTGTCAGGGAGACTGTAGGGGGGTTAGAGTCCTGTGGACACTGAGGGGGTAGGGTGGGGCTATATAGGGCTGTGTGTGTGTGTCAGGGAGACTGTAGGGGGGGTTAGAGCCCTGTGGACACTGAGGGGGTAGGGTGGGGCTATATAGGGCTGTGTGTGTGTCAGGGAGACTGTAGGGGGGTTAGAGCCCTGTGGACACTGAGGGGGTAGGGTGGGGCTATATAGGGCTGTGTGTGTGTCAGGGAGACTGTAGGGGGGTTAGAGTCCTGTGGACACTGAGGGGGTAGGGTGGGGCTCTATAGGGCTGTGTGTGTGTGTCAGGGAGACTGTAGGGGGGGTTAGAGCCCTGTGGACACTGAGGGGGTAGGGTGGGGCTATATAGGGCTGTGTGTGTGTGTCAGGGAGACTGTAGGGGGGGTTAGAGCCCTGTGGACACTGAGGGGGTAGGGTGGGGCTCTATAGGGCTGTGTGTGTGTGTCAGGGAGACTGTAGGGGGGGGTTAGAGCCCTGTGGACACTGAGGGGGTAGGGTGGGGCTCTATAGGGCTGTGTGTGTGTGTCAGGGAGACTGTAGGGGGGGTTAGAGCCCTGTGGACACTGAGGGGGTAGGGTGGGGCTATATAGGGCTGTGTGTGTGTGTGTCAGGGAGACTGTAGGGGGGTTAGAGTCCTGTGGACACTGACAGGGTAGGGTGGGGCTATATAGGGCTGTGTGTGTGTCGGTGGGGGGGGATGGTTATATGGAGCTGGGTACACAGAGGAGGGGCTGACTCTGTGTACAGACATGCAGCTACCAATGTGATTGCTGCCCGCTACAGCCCGCTCTGCCTATAGGGCCCTGGTGGGTGTCACATGGAGGCCACCATTTTGTGTGCAGGGTGAGGGGACAATGTGGGTACACATAGACGGGCGTCCCTCTGTTTGCCTTCATGTCCCAATGCTCTGATTGCTGGCGTGTACAGAATGCTATAGGGCTCCTAGGGGTTAGGCCATGGGCGCAGCCATATTCGGGGGTTGGAAGTTCAAGCAGGTAACACTAGGTGGAGACCAATAGACTAAGTACTGCCCTGTGACATCATAAACCCCGGTCAGCTGCTCCACCTACTGGCCAAGGGACTGTACTGAAGGTTCTTAACTTAGCACAAGTGGTGCTGCGATCGACGGCCAGGTGCCCTATAGAGCCTAGTCGGGACCTCCTGAGGGGCCACCATCTTGGCGGCGTGGGGACAATGTCAGGGTACACAGAAGGCTGCTTCACTATAAGGCACTATCTGATATACCAACATTGCATGGTTACCATACCAACACTGGATATTACCAAACCAACATTGCATGGTCACCACCATACCACTGTTGCATGGTAAACATATCAATATTAACGTAAAACCTTGAGTATAAGCCTAACTCACGTATAAGCCGCACCCCGACTTTGGGCCAATCCTAAAAGCCGCACCAGCGATCTGATTCTGGTGACTTTTATTCTGTACTATATGAGCAAAAACTCGCGTATAAGCCGCACCCTGACTCTGTGGCGATCCTATAAGCCGCACTGGCGATCTGATTTGCGTACAAGCCGTGGCTTATATGCGAGGTTTTACGGTACATGGTTACCATACTAGCATTGCATGCATGGTCACCACTGCACCACTGCTGTATGTTTACCATTGCATTATTGCATGGTAACAATAGCCATATTGAATGGTTACCATAATTTTATTAGTTACCATAGCAACATTGCATTGTTACCATACCAATATTGCATGGTTACCATACCAATATTGCATGGTTACCATACCAACTTTGCATAGTGACCGTAGCAACATTGCATAGTTACCATAGCAATATTGCATGGTAACCATACTAGTGTGCTACTCCCCATGTGTAACAGTGAGGCCCCTTCCCCCTGCCCCTCCAGTCCCCCACTTGACCCGTTAGCCACTTATAACGGTACATCAGAGGGTAACTCGGCGACTCATATCTAGTTTGTCCACCCCTTTCGGGGTGATCCCCGCCTCCCGCCCCCTGCGCTGACTGACCACACCCAGCCCTGCTCACCCTCCCTGCCCTTATTACTACTAGACCCCAGTGAAATGCAATTTCCCCGTGCTCAGGGAGGGCAGTTACGTCGGCCGGGAGAAGGGGAGTCCCGAGTGAGGGCAGACCGGGGTGAAGGGGAGGTGGTTTCAGGGCCATTGGTTGATGTATGTAGGGCGTCGGTCAGTGGCTGCTCCTACAGAGCCGCCTGGTGGGGGATGTAGTTAACAACTCCTGCTACCCCCCCCCCACACCTACACCCCACCACCCCACCACCCGGCCGGCCGTTTCCTCACCACATCCATTATCCAGCCCATTTCCCAGCGGGAATGGAATTAGAAAGTAACCATTCCAGACAGCAAATCTTATTGGCATATTTGAAAATCATCACTCATGACAACAAATGCTACTGCCATCAGAAAGCCACCGTTCAGGAAAAGCCCCATCATATTGGCGTTATTATTATTAAAGATAGCCGGCATTAGAAAGCGTAAATCTTTAAAATGCCAGGAAGGATTTGTGAAATGAACAGCTGAAATCGATAGTGTAGCATCACTGTGGGCTGGGGGTGGTTTGGTGAGGGTGATTAGAGAGGGGTTTATGGTATGAATGTGGCAGTAGGCTGTAATTGTATTGACGTCCAGCCCCGTGCCAAACACAGAGGCAGAGAGGATGTAACGTTACACTGTGCAGCCGGCTGTGTTTCTGTAAGGGGAAGCCACGTTAAGACACAACCCGCTAAGAGGATTCAACCATTACCAGATGACTTGGTGTTACATGGGAAACTGGCAGATCTCAGAGTTACCTTTTTAATTCAATATGTGAGATACAAGGCATAGCTAATATACATCAAGCCCTGAGGCTTGTTCTGTTCATCTTGTATATAGCATTTATGGATTATCAGACTCTAGAAAGTCAGTGTCATCTATGGTAAATAAAGTATGGAGGAGGAAGCCAGAAATCACCAAAAAGGATATGAACAATATGAGATGTCGGCATATCGAGGAAAAACTGCAATCCTAAGAGGCTTATCGTGGGTATTTTCAATTCAATACGTAATGTACGAGGAATAGCACATATATCAAATGGAGAGACTTCACTTCATCTCGTATAACACTCAATATTTATGAGCCGCTAGAATGTCATTGTCATTTATACATCATCAAACAAGATAAATGAATTATAAATGAATTGAGAGGATGTAGAAAGTAAGGCAGGAGATGAGGACCAGGGGACCTGACTGTAATCTGAGGCAGCAGGAGTCTAAGGGAATGTCCTTCTGGTTTCTTATTGTACTCCCTCTTCATTGCATACAGAACCTCCCCCCTTGCCCCTATCTCCCCTCATTGCCTTCCTTCCCCTCCCCCCATTGCCTGCCCCCTACCTCCCCCCATTGCCTGCCTCCTACCTCCCCCCTATTGCCTGCCCCCTACCTCCCCCCTATTGCCTGCCCCCTACCTCCCCCCTATTGCCTGCCCCCTACCCCCCCCCAAATTGCTTACCCCTATCTCCCCTCATTGCCTTCCGTCCCCTCCCCTATTGCCTTCCCCCCTATCCCCCCTCATTGCCTTCCTTCCCCTCCCCTATTGCCTTCGCCCCTATCCCCCTTAATCGCCTTCCTTCCCCTACCGTATTGCCTTCCCCCTATCCCCCTTAATCGCCTTCCTTCCCCTACCGTATTGCCTTCCCCCTATCCCCCTTAATCGCCTTCCTTCCCCTACCGTATTGCCTTCCCCCTATCCCCCTTAATTGCCTTCCTTCCCCTACCGTATTGCCTTCCCCCCTACTCCCCCATCCCAATTGCCTTCCCCCTACCTATCCCATTGCCTCAGTTGGGCCTTCTCTCATTCCCCTTCCCCCAATACCTCTCTCCTCTCCTCCCCCTTGTCTCCGCAGTATTGTCTTTACATAGTACAGAAAGGGGCTGAGAGGAGAGGAGTGTTTATTCCAGTAGATGTAACTTGGATTGGAGGTTATAACGGAAACGTAACAAGTCAAGGAGAGGGAGGGAGACGGACGGCTTCTTGGCACGGGATGGTGGGCGGTAGGAGAGGTCCATGAGAGCTGCCGCCTAGGAGGTGGTCCTTCATACACCAGGCCCTGCAGCTGGTGTGTAGGGACTAGCCACCACTGGGGCCATCTTGTGAGAGCTTCCTTCTGGATATTGTCATTTGTATCAATAACACTTTCAAATCCCATCTGGTTGTACTACCTGGCATGTGATCACAGCAGTACCCTGTCCGTAGTACCGCTAGGACCCTGACTAAGTGATGTAGGGTCTGGGTAGGACAGGGCAGCAGTAGGAGCCCTTGTCCCTCAGGACTGTGGCTTGGTGCACCTCTAGGACCCTGACTGAGTAGCAGCAGTAGTCTGTGTAGGACCGGCTGCAGGAGGAGCCCTTGTCCTCAGGGAGGGTGGCTTGGTGCAGGGCCTCGGGGCAGCAAGGTGTTGATTTAGTACCTCCCCTGGCCACCACGAGCAGCTCGGGAGCAGTTCCCTTCCCTCGGCCACCACGAGCAGCTCCCTCCATGAGCAGCTTGGCAGCAGCTTTCCTCCCCCTTACTGCTCCTGCCAAATGTCCATCCACATGCCGGGTGTTGTGAAAGCCGAGGATTCTCTCTGGGAGTAGAAACACCCCCGGCCAATCTGTCTGACCGTATCGATCTCCGAGCAGATCATTCCTGTATCATTTCATGATGGAAACTGCTAGGAATCTGCTGGTGGATTGTGCTGCCTCCTATTGGGGTAAAAGCAGAGAGGTTGAGGGTCCCGAGGCCGAGTGGAGCGTGTCGGGAGCTGGCCAGGATTTTATAGAGTCAATATTGGGACAGAATAGAGTGCACTATGAATCCCGATATCCTGATGGCAATGCTTTATTGATGGAAAATAGTGTGTTATATTGATGTATCGGCACGATACACTTACTGGATTATCTTACGGCGGGTGACTCTATAGGCTAAAAGCAACTACATTTGCGCCCAATTTTCACCATGAGGCCTAAATTATATGTTATCTCGGAAAATAAAGAAGATGGTTTTTGAGACATTTTACCTTGAAGTTTGAGTGATCTATAATAGGACTGTATAGTATTTATTCATGAATAGTTATGCACATTCATTAATACAGTTATGTGTATTTGCCACACCCAATATCAAGACCCTAATATCAATATGTCATCAATATCAAATTCCTCAAAAACCATATACCTAACGGTGCTACCATACAGGTTGTACATACAGTAAAACCTCGCGTATAATCCGTGGCTTGTGCACAAGTCGGAGTTTTTAGATGTATACTATAGTACTAAAGCTACCATAATCGGATGCTCTGATAGGCTTATATGATTCTCCCAAGTTAGGGGGCGGCTTATACGCGAGGTTTTAGGGTGGACACATACAGGCCTGTAGCGGCCGCTCTGTGTTAGACAGGCCGCAGTCAGCCGCTCATGCCGCACAACACTGTTGGTGCATTAAGCCATTTGTCTCTGTGCTGTGTCAATGAATTAACCACCATGCCACTCTCTAACCACATCTAGCCATGCAAGGGTAGCACGGTGCTTTAATGTAAAACTGTAAGGGCAGCACAGTGCTTTAATGTAACCCTGTAAGGGCAGCACAGTGCTTTAATGTAACCCTGTAAGGGCAGCACAGTGCTTTAATGTAACCCTGTAAAGGCAGCACAGTGCTTTAATGTAACCCTGTAAGGGCAGCACAGTGCTTTAATGTAACCCTGTAAGGGCAGCACAGTGCTTTAATGTAACCCTGTAAGGGCAGCACAGTGCTTTAATGTAACCCTGTAAGGGCAGCACAGTGCTTTAATGTAACCCTGTAAGGGCAGCACAGTGCTTTAATGTAGCCCTGTCAGGGCAGCACAGTGCTTTAATGCTGTAACCCTGTAAGGGCAGCATGCTGCTTTAATGTAACCCTGTAGGGGCAGCAGGGGACTTAAATGTGACCCTGTAAGGCAGCACAGTGCTTTAATGTAACCCTGTAAGGGCAGCACAGTGCTTTAATGTAACCCTGTAAGGGCAGCACAGTGCTTTAATGTAACCCTGTAAGGGCAGCACAGTGCTTTAATGTACAATGGCCCTTTGTACGAATGCAGCTCTAGCATGTAACCCACCAGTCCTAGCGAGTAACTCGCCGGAGCTCACAGAATGGTCAGTATCATGCAAAAATGCAGTGCAGGTGAGTTACTCGCCGTGCTGCGCCGGTGCATCATGCCTACCACTCCCCACTCAGCCACCCACATCACCCAACCCGCAGACAGGAGTTATTGTTTCATATCTGCACTGTTGTGGTCGTATCCCTGCAAGTTATCCAGACAAGCCGCCCGCCGCTGGGTATAGCCCGTCTAATAATGCCAGCCAGCCATGTACACGGTTCCTGCATTATCTGTTGTCATTTGTCTCCTGGTCTCCTGTCAATAACCCCCCCCCCCCCTATCCCCACAGACACAGCCCCCCCCCCTCACACACCATCCACCCCCCCCCCCCACACACACACCCTCGTTGTAGCAGACTCTATGGGGACTAGACTAGAGTCAGTGGGAGGCTTTGTATCCATGGTGGCTATTGGCTAAACTTACAATCTCCAATGCATCCATGAGCAGCATGGGGCCAGCTTGTTTTGCCGTCATTTCTGGCAGATTGTGCTGCCGGTTCACGTACAGACTCTGTATCGTGCCCCCCCCCCCCCAATACACATATTACCAGCCCCCTGACATCAATTTAAGCAAAAGGACCGTGTCGCTGTGTCAATTTTCATCTCCATACAATCCTATTCCTTCTATTCAATTTCTTCATGTCTGTCGATTTTTAAAAGGGCCGTGTTGCCGGTTTCGATTTTTTTTAAAGGGCTGTGTCGCCGGTGTTGATTTTTCAAAGGCCTGTGTCACCCATGTCAGTTTTTACCCACGTAGAGGCACATCTATCTGGTCTGGTGTTTAGATCCCACTCAACAATTCCTGGCACTAGGCTGATTCCCAGTCAGGTTACCCTATATCTATAGTCATCTAATTTTAGTCAATGTAGTAATCCCTATCAATACCGAGGTGTATTTGGGGTGGGCAGTTAGCTCAGGCGGTAAGGCGTCAGACCTACGAGGTGGTGCAGGCTCAGAAGCACCCTGCTGTTGATGTTGTGGCCTCCCCCTGCTGTGGTTGACAGAGGGACAGAGTGGCAGACAGAGCCAGAGTCTTACTGGCTGAGGGCCTTTAACTCACCAAGTCTTGCTGCCCCTACAGCATGAGTCTGGGTGTAGCGAGGACTGGTACTCTGTGCCTTATACAGGGGAGGTGGGGGTTAGCTAACTGGCTGAGTTACCGAGCAGGTCGTGGTTTGTCCCGGCAGCACGAGGAGCGACTCGCGTGGAGGACCGCCAACTGGAGGAGCTGCTGCCAAAAAGGCCTTTAAATGACCGGGTCTTGCTGCCAAAAAGGCCTTTAAATGGCCGGGTCTTGCTGCCAAAAAGGCCTTTAAATGACTGGGTCTTGCTGCCAAAAAGGCCTTTAAATGGCCGGGTCTTGCTGCCAAAAAGGCCTTTAAAAGACCGGGTCTTGCTGCCAAAAAGGCCTTTAAAAGACCGGGTGTTGCTGCCAAAAAGGCCTTTAAATGGCCGGGTCTTGCTGCCAAAAAGGCCTTTAAATGACGGGTCTTGCAGCCAAAAAGGCCTTTAAATGACCGGGTCTTGCTGCCAAAAAGGCCTTTAAAAGACCGGGTCTTGCTGCCAAAAAGGCCTTTAAAAGACCGGGTCTTGCTGCCAAAAAGGCCTTTAAATGGCCGGGTCTTGCTGCCAAAAAGGCCTTTAAATGACCGGGTCTTGCTGCCAAAAAGGCCTTTAAATGGCCGGGTCTTGCTGCCAAAAAGGCCTTTAAATGGCCGGGTCTTGCTGCCAAAAAGGCCTTTAAATGGCCGGGTCTTGGTGCCAAAAAGGCCTTTAAATGGCCGGGTCTTGGTGCCAAAAAGGCCTTTAAAAGACCGGGTCTTGCTGCCAAAAAGGCCTTTAAATGACCGGGTCTTGCTGCCAAAAAGGCCTTTAAATGGCCGGGTCTTGCTGCCAAAAAGGCCTTTAAATGACTGGGTCTTGCTGCCAAAAAGGCCTTTAAATGGCCGGGTCTTGCTGCCAAAAAGGCCTTTAAATGACCAAGTATTGATGCCACAAGGCCTTTAAATGACCGGGCCTTGCTGCCAAAAAGGCCTTTAAATGACCAAGTCTTGCTGCCAAAAAGGCCTTTAAATGACCAAGTCTTGCTGCCAAAAAGGCCTTTAAATGACCAAGTCTTGCTGCCAAAAAGGCCTTTAAATGACCGGGTCTTGCTGCCAAAAAGGCCTTTAAATGACCGGGTCTTGCTGCCAAAAAGGCCTTTAAATGACCGGGTCTTGCTGCCAAAAAGGCCTTTAAATGACCGGGTCTTGCTGCCAAAAAGGCCTTTAAATGACCGGGTCTTGCTGCCAAAAAGGCCTTTAAATGACCAAGTCTTGCTGCTCCTCCAGCAAGAGACTGTGTGAAGTGAGGCCTGTGACTCAGCATTATAACTGGCTGTGGTTTGTCCCGGCAGCATGAGGAGCAACTCGTGTGGAGGACCGCCAACAGGGGGAGCAGCTGTGAGCTGCTCGTTATGTGAGAGGACAGACACACAGACAGACACAGAGGGAACTCAACGACTCTCTGAACAGTCCTCTACAAGCACAGCGAGAAATAGCACGTCAGTCTCTTCATGGAAGTGGCAGAAAGCTGGTAGCGGGGGCGGGGATTGTACCGTGCAGGCTTCCTAAGACGGCTGTGTTTGTCAGAGGCGCCTGTTGTTAGTGTGTGGCTGCTGAGGGTGTGGTATGTGTGGGTGGTATGTGTGTGACCAGATGTCACAGATCGTCCTGATTTGAACTTTTTTCCTTCTCCAATCAATAAAATCTTCCAAATGTCATATAAAGTTATCTTTTTGGTCTAGTATGATCGGGCTTGGATAGATCTACGAGGGAAACCATGGTTTCACTTATGTCAGACCCTTATTTAGGGGGCCAGGGGGGCAAAAACACCCAAAAAAGGGCCTTTTTTCACAAAAAATAAATAAATTTGACATTATGCTGTAAGTAGCCCTCTATAAATAGAGCTATCTGCACATATCTTTTTTTTGCCAGTTCCCCTATATGGTACTGAACATTTTAAGACCATTTAGGCCTATGTGATATGTTTGATAAATATTATGTATGGTGAAAAGTGCTGGGGTAGTTTTGCATAGACACGACTGAGCCCAAACAAAACATGGCTCTACCTAAATATAAATGTAATATGAGCATAATAAAGCTATTGCAGAAAAAGCCTAAATTATGTACCTATACAATAAAAAAAAAATTGTTAGTCTAACTCCAATAGCATATCCTGTAGAGCCCTTTGACTTTTGGCCATGTTCCAGGGGTAGTCTGACCATAGACACGACTGAGCCCAAGCTTCCACTCCTAGCCTCCATGCATTATATATTTAATTATTTTCCCTCACATATAAATGTTCCCCTATATGGAAGGAAAGATCCCACACAGTAACAATATTCCACCCCTGCCATGGCCATATGTAGACACGAGAGAGCCCTAGTAGACACGACTGAGCCCGAGTAGACACGACTGAGCCCGAGTAGACACGACTGAGCCCTTTGATGAAAAGATACTAAGGGGACACATTATGCACATCTCAAGTTGTTTCTATTATAACTTAGAATGCATTATTCATATTTAAAAAGAAATTTCCTGGTAATTTTGGCTTATAGATCAGAAGACTTTGTTATATACCAGTTATCACAGTAGACACGACTGAGCCCTCCTTATAAACCTTTCAATCAATATAAAATGCTCCAAACCATGTACAGTCAATTCCTACTTTATTGTAGCCATTCTAGTACAAAAACCCTATAAAATGCACCATTTTTCATAGGGAATAATCCCAGATACATATAAAATTCCTACACTTTATAAAGAGGGCTCAGTCGTGTCTACATGCACCTACATATGACCCTGTACTGATGATTTAATAATGATATTTAACCTACCCAAATATATGATCTATAATCCCAAACAACTATACTATTTGTATAAAAAATGTTGAAACCCTATTCAAACATTTACTTTTGAGCCCCCTGGCAGCTCAAATCCAGACGATTCATGACATTTGGTCGTGTAGGGGTGGGGGTGGGGTGTAAGAAGGTTGTTACTGTTAGTGTGTAGGGCTTTAACAGTAACAGGCTTTGTTATCAATACATGTGTGGAGCAGAAGCCTGAGAGTACCATCCAGCACGGCTAACCCTTTAACAACAGTATTGTGCTTTTAATATTATTTTACTGTAGTTTTCTCGTTATGATACATGAATGCTGCAATCATGCATCAAGCCATTCCTATAATATGGGTGTGGACCACTAAATTCGACACGGCGACATGGCTGTTTTTGGGCCTAGTGACATGCAACATGAGGAAAATCAGAGATAGTGACATGGGACATGGCCATTTCTTAAGTCGACAGGGCGACATGGTCATTTTCTTAAAATCGACACCTGAAATGCGGACCCCCCCATCCAGACCCCCTATAATGTTCCTGAGGACACGGCGTGTATTTAAGCACCACAACAGTCTCAGTGAATTACTCGGCAGCGCGATGGTGCATCACGACAACAAATCAAGGCTCAATTGATTGCTAGAATTAATGTGGTCCTTAAAGGGTTAACTGAGTGGTGCCTCAAAGAATGAAACTAGTACATCTTCCCACCACACCCATATCTACCCAGCACATATGACTGAAGAAAGTCTCTGCTATAGTTACATTTGATGACACCTGATGGCTGGAATTCATTCGGGCAGTTGACGAGGGACTATAAACACCTGCCGTCCTGTCCAACATTTTCACTAGAATTCCCACCTAGCCCAGAATGCATTGCACTTCGCTGGTTACAGCCTTGGTAACTGACACCAGCCGGAACCAGCTCACTGCTGGTTGTCGTCCTGCCATGACGGATCACCAGTAACCAGCTCTGTGGCCAATCACACCACTCCTTACACAATTATAGCTAATTCTGAAGCCACCAATGGACGCTATTGACAGAGCCCATATCTGCAGGCTTTGCCTCTGACAGCAGCTTAGAGTGGTCATATTTTAACAACGGGGGGGGGTACTTAAAGAATTTGGACCCCTTGAAGGAGGGGGGAACATTGCACCCCTTTGGCGCGTTACTATAGCTCAAAAGGGGTCGGCCGCGCTCCATTACAACCTGCCAGGGGGGGGGGGACCAAATCAATTTAGAACCGGTCCGGCAAAAAGCCACTGAAAAATAACCACTCCCTTAGATGTGATGCGTTAACAGGGAAGCCCCTTGAGTAATACATGAGCGCGTTATCCTTATGCTATACAGGTTACAGGGTCATCAGTATACTTACATGTCCCGTCTGTCCTCTTACTGCAGTGGCTGACAAAGGGGTTTTACAATGAGTTATGGGCAGCCTGGTGCTTTAGTACCTACACAGCCCTTAGTCGGCATGATGCATGAATGCAGATATGACAAGTACCTTACCAGGGCTGCACTCATGCATCATTCTGACCCTATATTGTTGATACCCTCCCAAAGGCTTGGCATGATGCACTATTGCATTGCTGATACTCCACCCCTGACGGCAAATAAACCTTAGCGTTGCGGCATGATGCGTTGATTAGCGGGTTAGTTGTGTAATCAGTCACTGTCGGCTTAGTGCTATAAGACGTTGGGGGCGGGGATGACACTCCATCATTCCTTACAGCCACCTGTCCTGAGGCCCCCGTCCCCCTGTATATAGGACTGGGTACCTGTGCCAGCCCCACTCCCACTGCTGCTGGAGGGGTGCCAGCATGAGGTCTATAAACCCCCAACCCCCTGTATATAGGACTGGGCACCTGTGCTGGCCCCACTCTGACAGCTGCTGTAGTGGTACCAACATGAGGCCTTTAAACCCCCGTCCCCCCTGTATATAGGGCTGAGTACCTGTGCTGGCCCCACTCTGACTGCTGCTGGAGGGGTACCAACATGAGGCCTTTAAACCCCCGTCCCCCCTGTATATAGGACTGGGTACCTGTGCTGGCCCCACTCTGACTGCTGCTGTAGGGGTGCCAACAGTTGCAGCCTGCTTAACTCTGCATGTCGTCTCCACAATGACATAAACCCTGCTTAGTAACCCTGAGGGGACCGTACAGGGCTGTAATGTACCAGGGCCTTGGTTGTCATGATGCATGAATGCAGCCGGGGTGCGTAACTCGCATCATATTGACGGTATAGGACTGCTGATACACTCCTGAAGGGTCGTCATGATGCATGATTGCAGCCCTGGTGAATTACTCGCCATTCATGATGACGACTAAGGGTATAGCACATTAGCCCACTATGCAGCCCTTACAGGGGTAGGCTCTGGGTGTAGTGCTAGTGAGGGGATTCATCATTTAAATCAGCCCTTCTCCTCCACCATGTGTACAATGTAATGTTGTGCAGGCCTTAAAGCCTCATAGTAAACATTACATTACAGCGACAATGAATTAGTCTTAAAATGCAGCGTGCGCACATGCAGCTTTAACTGTTGAGGAATTACGCCTCGTAGAAGTACGCTTTGCCTACCCTCAGGCAGTATTCCACTTGCTGAGTGACTGATTATATACTGCCTAGTGCTTCAGGGTTCTGTCTTTTACAAGTTTAATAGCTTTTTATTGCTTTCAATCATGAATGTGCAACAGTGGATAGACACACCATTGTCGTCATAATGCATGACTACCAGCACTGAGGGATAGTCACCAGGGCTGGTAGTCATGCATTATGACAAGAAGTGCATTAAAACAGCATGCAGCATTTTATTTTAAAAAAAAGTATGTCAATGTAAAACCCGAACTGGACTGCGACGCAAAGAGGCGAAAGCCTAATTGTAGTCCAGGATAGTATGTGAGGTTTAAGTCAACTCTAGGTGCATCTTATACGGGAGTTAGGTTTATACATGACAGGGTTCTCCGCACATAGGAATTATGCAGGGGGCCGCCTGTATGCCTCCTTATAGGCACATAACTCTGGTTTGCTGATGTTGTTAAGTTTGTGACGCATGACATAAATCAAAATGTAGGTGAAATATACGGTGTGATTTTTCATCCTGCGGAGAAGCCTGCATGAGGTTTACGGTAGGTGTGTACGTGGTGTTGTGTGAGCTGTGTACGTGTACACCAGCTGTTACAGCCTGGCGACCGGGTTATCTCACCGGCCAGACCTGATAACACATACCGCACATACATACATACATACATAACTACAGCACACACACACAGGTGTACTTGTACTACACGTGTACTGCACCATGTCTGTGAAGCCCATCGCACCTTCAGCACACAGCTAGACATGTACAGATACTTTTACTTAGACCTTAGAATTATTTGCTCTTTGGATCCAGAAATTTGACAATTGAAAACTGACACAAACTGCATCGCCGACACCAGTCTTCCATCATGGACTATTGACTCTAAAATAGCCTAAAATGATGTTGTTGTTTTTTAAATCTAAAATTGGGATAAAAATATGCCTAGGGTAGGCCTTGTTTGTGTCAATAAGGTAACATAAAACACACAAGTTGTGTTGCCTTTCAGCACAAAACCTTGCTGCTGCAGCGGTCCTGGGTTGGTGCCCCCCCCCCCCCCACACACACACATTGTGTTGGGGTGTCAGGTAGATGAGCAGCTACACGTCATTAACCAGCACTGAGCTGCTCCTGTTGCTGCATTAACCCACGTCACAGACGAGCTGCTCATAACCTGCCATGAGCTGCTCATAACCTGCCATGAGCTGTTCATAACCTGCCATGAGCTGTTCATAACCTACCATGAGCTGCTCATAACCTGCCATAACCTGCCATAAGCTGCTCATAACCTGTTCGTAACCTGCTCTAACCTGCCATGAGCTGTTCATAACCTGCCATGAGCTGTTCATAACCTGCCATGAGCTGTTCATAACCTGCCATGAGCTGTTCATAACCTGCTATGAGCTGTTCATAACCTGCTCTAACCTGCCATGAGCTGTTCAAAACCTGCCCTAACCTGCCATGAGCTGTTCATAACCTACTCTAACCTGCCATGAGCTGTTCATAACCTGCCATGAGCTGTTCATAACCAGCTCATAACCTGCCATGAGCTGTTCATAACCTGCCCTAACCTGGCATGAGCTGTTCATAACCTGCCCTAACCTGCCATGAGCTGTTCATAACCTGCCATGAGCTGTTCATAACCTGCTCTAACCTGCCATGAGCTGTTTATAACCTGCTCATAACCTGCCCACCACGAGGGAGGCAGTGGAGGCATATACATGAGTTATGTAACAGATAGACTATGGTTATGAAAGTAGAATTAACCACAGCAGACTCTTGGGCCAGACGAGGGCGAATCCCAAGTCGCCCTACCAGTGTGCTGTGGTTAGTCCTACTTACCCTTTCATGACAATTGTCTATCTGTTTTAAACCAGCAGTAAGGTATGAAAAATAACCAAGGTACGAACTCCTTTGTCTTACCCCTCCGCTGTGGTTTAAAGATATGAGTGCAGAATGGCATTAGAAGCTGTACACCATGTACAGAGAGAAGATGGGTGCCACGCGCACTTAGCTTCTTAGCTCTTAGAGTTAAAAAATGTATTCGACCAAAGCTTGTTTTACTCTTGTCTTTTAGTCTTGTTGTAATTGTAATCTATGTCGGTCGTATCCTGCCTTTGATGCCGCTCTATGTATATCACAGTACATAGTACATCAAGGGACCGCTGCCATTAGAGATACATTAAAATGTAGCTGTATCTTTAAGGGGTATATAAAGAACTGTCAGCTCCCTCTTTGTAGTTTTTTAACAGAGAGCTGAGAGAAGTCTGACCTTTGATGTGTAGCTATATATACATGTGGCAATGTAAAACCTCACGTATAAGCGGCGGCTAGTACGCTAGTCAGATCGGCGGTGCGGCTTATAGGATCGGCCCAGGGTCAGGGTGCGGCTTATACGCGAGTTTTTGCTACTATGGTACAGTACTAAAAGTCACCATTATCAGATCTCTGGTGCGGCCTATAGGATCGGCCCAAAGTCAGGGTGCGGCTTATACGCAAGGTTCTATGGTAGTAGTACTGGAGGTATGTACAGGGGGAAGCAGACCAGTGGACAGGATGCTTGGTGCGGGGAGTACAGAGCACCTTTTCTGCACGGCTGTGTGGCCCTTAAAGTTTTTAAAGCACATCACATCAGCACGTCCCCAAACCAGTCCTTATTCCCACATTGTTGTACAACATGGCCTTTTACCTATGTCCGCTAACTGTGTCTCTCACACCACAGGTTGTGACCACATGTATACAGGGCTACAATTTGACCCGTGCGACACAAAACTTTTAAAATATGACGAACATAAAAATTTGATGTATAATGTATTATGGCACAGTACTTGTCTAAAATTTGACACAACGACGTGTTCAGGTACCCATGAATAGTCACCGGTTGGAATAGAGTTTAGGAGAGAGACCATTTTGCCTTACATTGATGAAGAACATTCATTCATGTAGACCTCATCATGCTTCCAGGGTTGGTGATGATACATCAGCTCTGCCTACTGAGTGGAATAACATGCCATGCTGGTACCCTGTGGTGTGCACAATATGCTCTATAGCTGCAGGACTCACCACTCCTCACGGTACACAGTGCGGGATGTTGTCAGCCATACGGTCTGCGTCTGTCCACAGTGGCGGCATGCAGTACACGTAGCCGGGTCAAGGGGTCCCGCTGACCACTCCCCGACCGGCCCCCGACCCACCCCCGACCCATCGGGACCCATCCACACAACCAGTCAACCGGAAGTGGATGTGAAACGCCACTGTGCCTCCCCAGGGGGTGCTGAGGTGCCGCCCAGACTCCATCTACTACTAGGTACTAGGTAGAGCTGTCACCACCAGGTGTGGGTCCTGCCACCACTAGGTGAGGGTCCTGCCACCACTAGGTGTGGATCCTGCCACCACTAGGTGAGGTAACCATGCAATTTTGTATGGTAACCATGCAATGTTCATATGGTAACCATGCAACTTTGTATGGTAACCATGACATGTTCATATGGTAACCATGCAATTTTGTATGGTAACCATGCAATGTTATTATGGTAGCCATGCAATTTTGTATGGTAACCATGCAATGTTCATATAGTAACCATGCAATTTTGTATGGTAACCATGCAATGTTCATATGGTAACCACGCAACTTTGTATGGTAACCATGACATGTTCATATGATAACCATGCAACTTTGTATGGTAACCATGCAATGTTCATATGGTAACCATGCAATTTTGTATGGTAATCATGCGATGTTCATATGATAACCATGCAATTTTGTATGGTAACCATGCAATCTTTGAATTCAACCATGCACTGCTTGTATGGGAACTGTGAAAGGGCACAATGCATTAAAGCACTACGTGGCCCTTGAAGTGTACTTGAAGCCGTATAGAGGCACATTAGCCAGAGAATCCCCTCATCCTCCCTCAACATGCCCAGATACACAGGTCCTCTAGTCTACATAGGCTGCCATATTGGCAGCTTTAGGTAATATCCCTACACCTCACTGCCTGCTCACACACTCCTACTGTAGGAACCAGCAGCAGGGAAGTAGTTCCCCTGGTGGTGGTCAGTCAGCGCCCCGCGGGGTGCGGGTAAGGAACCAAGCAGAAGGACCGGATTAGGACGGCCTCTGCCCCCCGGCCAGGCTACAGCTCCTGATACTCCACTGCCCCCTACTCCCAGGCACCTACACCCCTGATACCCTACCTACTCCACTGCCCCCTACTCCCAGGCACCTACACCCCTGATACCCTACCTACTCCACTGCCCCCTACTCCCAGGCACCTACACTCCTGATACCCTACCTACTCCACTGCCCCCTACTCCCAGGCACCTACACTCCTTACTCCCTACCACCCCCACTGCCCCCTACTCCCAGGCACCTACACTCCTGAAACCCTACCTACTCCACTTTAACCCTGCCACCCCCTCCTACTGCACCCCCTCCCACCACACCACCCCCTACACCCCTGATACCCTACCTACTCCACTACCCCCTACTCCCAGGCACCTGCACTCCTGATACCCTACCTACTCCACTTTAACCCTGCCACCCCCTCCTACTACACCCCCTCCCACCACACCACCCCTACACTCCGTGTGCCCTCCCACACCACTCCCACACTACCAACCCTTACCAGTCCCCTCCCACACTAACAGCTTTTAGAGATCAATGTCTATTTCAAACACACTACACCTGCACTCCTAGATCTAAAGTACATGTTATACCTTGTACTGATTTGGTACCTGTGCTTATTTGAGGTTTATTGCCTATACTGTTTTATTGCGCTGCTCTACTCTACGGCTGTTATCAGACAGTTACGGTACCCAGCACGCATTGTGTTTCTGTTGCTAAGGTTACCTGAACCATGAGACATTCTTCAGCCCAGGCAATTAGAGACAGGGCTGAGGTCCCTAATTCAGTCAGGTTGGCTGCTAGTCCCCCAGGACCCCCTCCTGGGTACAAACCCTCTGTGAACCGCTCCATACTAATCTAACTGGTCAATGTCAGGGGGAGCCAAGGCCTTACAAATTGGGCTAATTTCTGCAGAATTAGTTCAGTTTGTTTTACTGTTTTTGCCTCCAAGTTTAGTAGTTATCAGTGTAACTGGGTGCCTGAGTTGTTCCTGTACGACTACTAAACTAGCCCGTACAAGTCTGGTGGTGGAACGGGGATATATGCCTAACTTTACAGGGAAGAATCTATGGGTTTTTTTTTTGTAATTCTGACTTTGAAAGCCTGCTGAAAACAGACCCAAATGGTGTCAATTGGGGAAATTCAGTAACACATACTGTATCAGTCACATCTATCCAGAGGTCCACTACTTTAAAATGGGGGGGGGGGGGGGCTGCAATCTGAGAATAGTTAAACTTGGTTCCTGTGTGTCTGTTCTTGATGAATTTTCATTGTTATTTGATTCTCATATTATATTTCAACTTATATTACGCCAGATTTAAAAATCTGACAAAAATTGGTTTGATATGTCCAACTAGATTTAACTCATAATCCCTGCAAAAGGGCACAATGCATTAAAGCATTATGTCGCCTTTAAATGGTACTTCGAGGCATAGGGGCACATTAGCCAGAAAATCCCCCCTGATTCATACCAATACAAACAGCCTCTCTAGTCTACACAGGACACCATATTGGCAGCTTTAGGTAGATTTAACTCATAATCCCTTCAGGGACACACATATTCAAGGCTATTTATGAGACTCAAAATGAAGATTTTGTTTCGCTACAGCTGTAGTATAACAAAGAGTGTTTGTCAGCGCTATAAAGCCTCAGGAAGCCAAGACGGTAGTGAGTAGACTGCAGAATAGCCTTCAGTAACTGAACCCCCCGCGGGGGGCGGGGCGGGCAGGGGGTATTGTGGTAAGCAGCAGGTACAGTGTCTGTGTTGATTCAGACATATAGTCCTGTCTGCCCCCACACCATCCTCACCTGCTGCAACTTTAATGCCTGCTACACCACACCATGATGGGGCAGCCCGCGGGGAGGTCATTCTCAGACAGGCTGACCGCGGAATCCCTCTCTGAGCGGTTAAAATCCGCACCAGAGGTATAAACTCTCCAAACATAGTCTTCGTCTAGACTCAAAGCCATTTCCAGAAATTAACATCGCTGCTGGCTCAGGATGACCATGTCCATACAGAGAGGTAATCTGCTCGGGTGGTGCCATGTCTCGTTACAGAACGGGGAGACCCGGAGAGGGACTTTGTAGGCACACCTGCAAACAGCACATGGGGATATATGGGCTGACCGCTGCACCACCACCAGCGTCTGATAATAGACTCAGCAGGCTACCATGGATAATACAGTGTCTTGGGAATGAGAAGAGAAACTGGTGTTTCTCTTGAGAAAATCTGTTCACATTTTCACAGGTTTCCTTTGTACCATTTCTTGAAGAGATGATGAGTTATGAATCACATGTTGGATCCACAAGATCAACCAATATTGGTACCATAGGAACCTACAATGGGTGCATTGTGCCTGAATATGGGTATATGAACCTAAATAGATATGGTGTATTGCATCTAAATATTGGTGTATTGAACCTAAATATGGTCAATCATATCTAGATATGGGTGTACTGAAGCTAAATATTGGTGATTATTCCTATGCACTGTACTTAAGACTGGGTGTATTGTACCTAGATATAGGCACATTGCACCTAGATACACGTGTATCAAGTTCCCAATAAGCGCTATATGAGGGTTTCATGGTGTCGTGATCTGAGTTCCCAATAAGCGCTATATGAGGGTTTCATGGTGTCGTGTTCTGAGTTCCCAATAAGCGCTATATGAGGGTTTCATGATGTCGTGTTCTGAGTTCCCAATAAGCGCTATATGAGGGTTTCATGGAGTTGTGATCTGAGTTCCCATTAAGCGCTACATATGAGGGTTTCATGATGTCATGATCTTCCCAATAAGTGCTACATATGAGGGTTTCATGGTGTCGTGTTCTGAGTTCCCAATAAGCGCTATATGAGGGTTTCATGGTGTCGTGATGTGCACCTGATGAGGCCTGACAACCCGTTAGTGCCACCTCCAGCCGTCAGAGTACACCACTAGAGGCACCACTCGTACATCACCTCCCGGTTAATAAACCTGCGTCCCCCCTTCTACTTCCTCCCCCTTCAATCACTTACCGCGCTCCTTCATATCTCCTCCTGCACCGCCTCCCCTTACACCCGGTATTAAAGGCAGACAGAAATATGAGGCTACTTTAAAGAAAAACCAATTTCCTGACCAATCAGAGACAAGACCGTTACGCGAGCCGACAATTCTTCTCCCTGCCCACTGGCTCTCCCCGCCAGATTGCTATCCAGGTCCAATCCCTGCCTGGACCCCCTCTACCACGAGGTGAGGGTCCTGAGGGCAGGCTCCTGGTACCAGTCCCACATGCTGGCTTATAGGTAGGGGTTGCAGGGAACCAGCCATGGTTGTAGTGCATTATGGGAAGACTTATGTCATTTCCATGGGGAATCCCAGAGGAAAATAGTGGCAGTATTTCCTTGTACCTTCCACTCCCCAGCGGTACAGCGTGTCTTGTCATGTGAATGGACGCCTACCTACAGAAGCCACATACAAGATGGCATGGATAGTTCCCGCTGTTCCCACTCGGGGTGCTGGGGTGGCGGCCCAGTTCCGGTCCTGCTGGCCCCGGGGCTAATTGAGGTGACGGCCGTTAACTCCGTCCCGCCGGTCATGGTACACCCCGCTCCTCTTTCCACCCACCGACATTCTGAGACATCCGATGGAGGATGTCCCTCTCTGAGCAGGTCAAATATATACAAGGCATCACTCTCCTCCCGCACACTTGGTCTCAAACCCTGTTGCACAACTTCTCAGACATTAGCCACTGGTGGCACCTACCAATGGCTGTATCCACAAAGAGAGGTATCCGGCTCACACGGTGCCATGTCTTGTTACAGAACGCCCCGGGGAGGGCAGTGGTACAGGACGGTGTACAAGGAATAGCCTTACCCCCCTCCCCCTGCCTGGTATCACACAGGGCCCCTACCCCCCCTCCCCCTGCCTGGTATCTCACAGGGCCCCTACCCCACCTCCCCCTGCCTGGTATCACACAGGGCCCCTACCCAGGTCACCCTGTACCCACACTGCTCCAGGTGAAGAGGCCGGGAGGGAGGAGCCGGGGCGGACAGACGGAGGAGTGGGGCGGGGGCGGAGGACGTGAGTCCAAGGTCAAGTGGGTGGACAGGCTGAAATAAGGGCAGGAGGGAGGGAGTGAGATGAGAGAGAGCAGGAAAGGGGGAAGTAGAGAGGCAGGAAGGGAAGGAGGAACGGCAGGCAGGGAGAGAAAAAGGGAGCATACAGGTGGTAGGAGAGGAAGGAGGCAGGCAGGCAGGCACATGTAGGGAGTGAGGAGGGAAGGCATGAATGAGGAGGAAGTAGGGCATGCAGGCAGGTAGGGAATAAGGGAGGCAGGCGGCAGGAGAGAAAGGTGGCAAGCATGCAAGTAGGAAATGAGGGAGGCAGAGAAGGCAGCAGGCAGGCAGGCAGGCAGAGAAGGCAGCAGCCAGGGAGAGGCAAGGGGGCAGGCAGGCAGAGAAGGCAGCAGGCAGTCAGGGAGAGGCAAGGGGGCAGGCAGAGAAGGCAGCAGGCAGGCAGGGAGAGGCAAGGGGGCAGGCAGGCAGAGAAGGCAGCAGGCAGTCAGGGAGAGGCAAGGGGGCAGGCAGAGAAGGTAGCAGGCAGGCAGGGAGAGGCAAGGTGGCAGGCAGGCAGAGAAGGCAGCAGGCAGGCAGGGAGAGAAGGAGGCAGTCAGGGAGAGGCAAGGTGGCAGGCAGGCAGAGAAGGCAGCAGGCAGGCTGGGAGAGAAGGAGGCAGTCAGGGAGAGGCAAGGTGGGAGGCAGGCAGAGAAGGCAGCAGGCAGTCAGGGAGAGGCAAGGTGGCAGGCAGGCAGAGAAGGCAGCAGGGGGTCATGGCGGGAGACATTTGTCCCAATAAGGCAGTGTCCAGGGTGAGGAAGGCGGCCGGCGTCTGAGGTAACGGGTGGCCGGGTTATATTGGAAGGTCCAGAGGCGAGCCGCCATGAAAAAACAAAACACCGAGGCAATCTGGGCTTTTTCTTGTGTTGGCTTCCATCAGGGGCGTTTTTTGCGGGTTTAGTGGCCGTGATCAGTCACTTAGGATGCGGCACGGTGAGCGGTATTAGAGGGACCCGCTGAGAGCCGCCGACAATCCCGGCCTGCTCTCTGACGCCGCTGTAGGGGTCTGACGGGCAGACTGCAGCGCCAAGAGGGCAGTAGCAGTGGTGGACAGGGGAACTAACGTGTAGACTGCAGTGTCATGCTGGCAGTAGCAGTGGTGGACAGGGGAACTAACGTGTAGACTGCAGTGTCATGCTGGCAGTAGCAGTGGTGGACAGGGGAACTAACGTGTAGACTGCAGCACCATGCTGGCAGTAGTAGTGGTGGACAGGGGAACTAACGTGTAGACTGCAGTGTCATGCTGGCAGTAGTAGTGGTGGACAGGGGAACTAACGTGTAGACTGCAGCACCATGCTGGCAGTAGTAGTGGTGGACAGGGGAACTAACGTGTAGACTGCAGTGTCATGCTGGCAGTAGCAGTGGTGGACAGGGGAACTAACATGTAGACTGCAGTGTCATGCTGGCAGTAGTAGTGGTGGACAGGGGAACTAACGTGTAGACTGCAGTGTCATGCTGGCAGTAGCAGTGGTGGACAGGGGAACTAACGTGTAGACTGTAGCGCCATGCTAGCAGTAGCAGTGGTGGACAGGGGAACTAACGTGTAGACTGCAGCACCATGGTGGCAGTAGCAGTGGTGGACAGGGGAACTAACGTGTAGACTGCAGCACCATAGTGGTAGTAGCAGTGGTGGAACTAATGTGTAGACTGCAGTGCCATGAGGGCAGTAGCAGTGGTGGACGGTGGAACTAATGTGTAGACTGCAGCGCCATGCTGGCAGTAGCAGTGGCAGACGGGGGAACTAACGTGCAGACTGTAGCGCCATGCTGGCAGTAGCAGTGGTGGATGGGGGAACTAACATGTAGACTGCAGCGCCATGCTGGCAGTAGCAGTGGTGGACAGGGGAACTAACATGTAGACTGCAGCGCCATGCTAGCAGTAGCAGTGGTGGACAGGGGAACTAACATGTAGACTGCAGCGCCATGCTAGCAGTAGCAGTGGTGGACAGGGGAACTAACGTGCAGACTGTAGCGCCATGCTGGCAGTAGCAGTGGTGGATGGGGGAACTAACGTGTAGACTGCAGCGCCATGCTGGCAGTAGCAGTGGTGGACGGGGAACTAACGTGTAGACTGCAGCACCATGCTGGCAGTAGCAGTGGTGGACAGGGGAACTAACGTGTAGACTGCAGCGCCATGCTGGCAGTAGCAGTGGTGGACAGGGGAACTAACATGTAGACTGTTAGTAGCAGTGGCAGGCAGGAAACCAATATGGCCCTGCTCTAACCAGAGACTCCTAATAACTTTGTCTGCTGCTAGTTGTTTTTGGAAAATTCTAATTAAACCAGAAAGGAGCGAAAGCATTTTGGAGGCCAATTAACTGCTAAAATGAGATCAAAGCGTTTTAAGCCCAACCGCCTGATCACATTCATTTCCAACCCGCGATTTAAATCTGACAACACCAAGACTCACTTCTCACATTGATGGCAGTCTTGATATTGCCTAGAGCTACACTGGACGCAAACC
Source organism: Harmothoe impar (assembly GCA_947462335.1). Lineage (NCBI taxonomy): Eukaryota > Metazoa > Annelida > Polychaeta > Phyllodocida > Polynoidae > Harmothoe > Harmothoe impar. Next base: position 108,434,908 of record OX381705.1, on the reverse strand, counting down.
GCTACCGTGAAAACCTCATGTATAAGCTTAACTCACATATTAGCCGTACCAATAACTTTAAGAAAGCATATCAACTGTACAGAGGTCCTGATCATGGCATCTTTAGTACTGTAGTATACATCTAAAACCTGGTGTATAAGCCGCACCTTGAAGTTGTCCTGATCCTATAAGCTGCACTTGCGATCGGACTTGTGTACTAGCCATGGCCTATACGTGAGGTTTTACGGTAGAATGTCTGCCCACAGAAACCAGCGCCATCCGGGGATAACAAGATGGCTGCCTACAGAGTGTGTCCCGCTATACAATGAGCAGCTCAGAGGCCTGAGTCACTCAGTCAGTGGCTGAAGGTGGAGGTGCTGGTAGGTATGTAGGTATGTATGTAGACAACACCCTTTCTGCATACATGGATGTACGTCTACTACAGTACAATACAGTCTGCTGGTGGTAGTTTCTATTCAGAGAATGCTCATCTTTTAACAACAAGGAGGGTGCTAGGAAATCAGGGCGTGTTTTTTTACCCCATCCGGTCATCATGATGCAGGAATGCAGCCCTGGCGGTACTACATGCAAATGCTGCATTGATGCATCATGACGATCCTACAGGGTTGATACACTCTTGACGAATTGGCACGATGCATGAAAACAGGCTTGGTGATCATTATTTACATGCCAGAGGTTCACATTTGAAGGACTATGCTGCCGTTGTAGGGGACTAGACACCCTGCTGTGGGGATGGGGCATACCGCTAGACACCCTGCCAGACAGCTCCAGCAACAAGCTCCCTTACACATCCCTAATGCCAGCTCTACTGTCTTTGCTGTAGAAGGTATAGATCCTTCAGGCGAAGCTAGAAGCAATCAGTCTACATGTAGACTAAAGCAATATCACAGGACCATATGTGCTCCCACAAAATGTTTCAGCACCTTGAGACAATCTGAAATTGGTTGCACTCCCGTTATGACATTTAAATTGAAACGGGTCATATTAGAAATATGGTGCGTAGGATTTACGAGACATTCAGCGCGACAATCCCATCACCCTGCTAATTATTTCTCCCCTTGCATGACACGCGCCCCCTCGCCATAACCCGGGCTAATTGCTGCTTGCCCCTTCGTGACACCAGACGCCCCCCTCAGTGCTAATTACCCCAGCCCTTACTACAGCCCAGGCTGGGGCTACACTGGCTGCTGAAGCTGCATCAGGTCTCACCCTACTGAGTAATTAAATCTGTAAGGGCTGCACGGTGCCTTCATGTATCATGCTCTTTGCCATCATGTTGCATATACATGCGTTCCTACAAGTCTACTCGCGAAATCTGGCGTCAAGTCTCGAATCAAATCAAAATGCCAAAAAAACACATGCTCAATTCAAAGTTATACAACAATTTCCAAGGGAGACCCCATTTGTCTAGGTAAGGTCGGGAAGGCTAAAACACATTAAACGCATTAATGCATCGATGACAAAGGCATTACATCACTATGCAGTGCTTCATGTGACATGTTGGGAGTGAGGGGTAGGTCAACTACCCGAGCTGCTCCTACACCAACATGAGCTACTCCAACAACCGGGTTCAGCCGACCTGACCTTTATTATTGGTAATGCTACACCACATCATTGATACCATCAATCCTGCATGATACCTCATGCTCTCACTTGTCGTCATTATTGTAGGGGCTCGGATTAGCCTACTCATGCCTTGGTCATAAACCTCCTCATCTCATATCACGTTGAGTGTTGCACTCCCTACTTGCCTTTCCTTATGCACTAATTCACTCCCCTTAACCCTCTGTGGTTAGTTTGGAGGCAGCGAACAGGAACTCACCGGTTCCATCCTACCAGCAGAGATTGCCCAAACCCAGCAAAATAGTAGAAGTAGTGGTTTCTAGAGCCTTCCTATGGAAGAATCTGGCCGCTAATCTGGGACGAGAGTTAGTGACTGTGTTGATACACTCCTCAGCATGATGCATCAATGCAGCCCTGGCGAGTTGTGTACTAGGCATGATACTTAAATGCATGATACTTAAATACAATCACAGAGCTGCATTTGTGCATCATGGTGACAAAGGGCAGACCCCATTAATACACTGTACGACCCTTAAGGGGTACTCTTTTTATACAATATTAATTGACGGCAATTCATTTGGGAAATGATCGAGTCAGAATTAGAGCATGGTAAAATCAAAGTTAATTAGACATGATAAAGTGGAAATGACATAAATTGGGGATGGTTTAAATTGGGAAAGGACCTAATTGGAAATCAAATGAATTGAGATGTTCTTTATGCATCCTCTTATTACGCTGTATTGATTTAACATTTGTTGCTGGGTTGGTTAGATTTTATAATGGGAAGTTCTGTCACACAAATCTAGCTAACAACATAAATGAATCAATTCATTATTCTTCCTCAGATTATTAAATCTTGATACAGAAATGGCGAGGATGGGATATGTATAGGAGTATATTATGGGTATATTATCGGATTTGGGAACAAGATTCACAGCGACAATCATAGTAGTTGGCACATCTATCATAAACCAAATGTAATAGAGCTCAATAGGGTGCCTGATAGCTGCATGGTATAAAGTGTTTAGTGCTGATATCCAGTAAAATAGAGGCATCAATTATCAGCCCTTTAAGGGCCGCATTATGTGACATGCCCTTTGTTGTCATGATGCATGAATGCAGCCCTGGTGAGGCTTCTAGCCAATACTGCATTTATGCATCATGCATGCCCTTCGGTAGTGTGTCAACCCATAGGGCCGGCATGATCAGGGTTCCCACAAAAATTTCAGATTGAAATTCCATGACATTTCCATGACATAAATCTCAATTTTCCATGACATTTACGACATTATAGAAGGGGCCGGGCGGCTTGGCCCCCAAGAAAATGTCTAAAATCAAGAAAGCAAATTGGAGATTTCTAGTAGATTTTATGATATTAATTCCATTATTTTCATTTTCCATGACATTCCATGACACAAGGCAAATTTTTACAAAATTCCATGGCATTCCATGACTTTCCAGACAGCTTTCAAATTCCATGACATTCCATGACTTTCCATGACATGTGGGAACCCTGACATTGATGCATGAATGCAGCACTGGCGAGTTACTCACCGGGGTTCGTACTCATACTAGTAACTAGTACCTTGCAGATAGAGTGGTTTCAGCAGATTCTCGGCAGCACCAGTAGTTTGCTTGGTTGG
>OX381705.1:108382178-108431502 GCA_947462335.1 Harmothoe impar | reverse complement strand
CTCAGTGTTAGGTGCAGGGTACGCTTTATAAACACGGCCCCCACCTGGCCCCACTCACCCACATGTCAGCTACTGGCCAGTTGTTAGTGTAGGGGTCAGGCAGGAGGGGGGGGGGAGAGACTACCAAAGTGATTTTGGGCCGATCATTGGGGCGGGGGGGGGGGGGGGGTGGGGGGTGGATTACACCCCTTCTCAGCAAAAACCTTCCTGCTACTACAATCCCCCCCCCCCCCCAAAAAAAAAAGAAAATGAAGGAGAGGGGCTGGAAAACGTTGTGACCTCTAGAGCAGTATTTTGCAATAATTCATACATGAACTTGCACAAAAATATCCCCCCCCCACCCCCCACGAGGTCAAATAATGGCCACTCCCCACAAAGTAACAGAAGAGGGGTATGAGTTACCTACAGACTCACAGTATACACACACGGTATGAGGGAGGTGAGTGAGATGAGGGAGATGAGGGAGGTGAGGGGGGTCTGGGGATGAGTGAGGTGAGGGAGGTGAGGGGGGTCTGGGCGGGGTATTTGTTGGTGTTGCGGCCCGTGCTGAGCCCCTGTTTGAGGTATGGAGGGTCGTCACACGGCACATTATTTAGTATTAGCCAGTTCTCTCTGAGTGAGATCTCTATAGATAACTAGGAATTCTGTATGTATTGCTGCAGCAGTTGCTACGTGTAATGCTGGGATGTAATGGGCAAGGATGAAAGTGACCTATCTCAAAAAAGACTTGAAACGCTCAAATTAAGGCCCCTGAATAAAGGTCCTGTATAGTTAAGTACAGGTCTTAGCGACACAAAAAAATTGAAATCAGGGGAAAACTTGAGACTAACTTTCATCCCTGAATGTGTCTAAATCCGACATGACCTTTTCTTAATGGGACATGGACCCCAGTGAAATGGGACATGGACCCCAGTGAAATGGGACATGGGCATTTCTTAAACAGAGAAGATGGAACCCCCTCATCCAGGGTCCCTGTAAACGTTGTAAGAAGCGGGTTACATTTATCTTACTCCTACCTAGACCCACACCTACACCTACACAAACTGCAATCTGACCCTCAATAAGTCTAAAGCTGTCAGTAAGTTTTTTTGCAACAACAGTTTTTCCTGAATTCCCCGCCCCACTCTACCCCTGCCCGTTCACGCCGACTCTGGCCCATCCCCACTTTTACTACATCAATGCTAGTACCCACAGCATTAGGCCAAACAAAAAAAGTTGTGTTCAGGTAACCCGACCGACCCTATCATTTTGGCCCGACCCTAATCTTTCAGATTTTTTTTTAGACTTTTCCTGATTTAGGTTATCACCAAAGGGGATAGGACGTACCTTCAACTATCCTAATTGTCATCCTTTGAAAGATAAGAAGGGAGGATATCCTTTGTATGACAAAAACAGAACTGATAACGGCTTAATCAGACAAATGTTGGTTCTACACTATCAAATAACCACTCTATAAAGTGTGATTCTCCGATACATCTCAAGACCCTAAAAATAAATCCTTAAAATAATCAAAAAATAGACCGACTTACTCTAATTTGTTTTTACCTGAACACATATTATTATTTTTTGTTTGGCCTTAGTTAACTGTCTTCTAGCCAAGATGCCCCCCCCCCCCACACACACCCTCTGTGTGAGTAATACAGGAACACTAGTTCTGCCACTTGTAACATTGTACCCTCCCATCACTTACCAACACCAGGGGGTGTTATAAAACACAGCGTCAAATCAGAGCGTAAAAAGAGGGTGCTACAAAAGGATCTTTTTTATGCTGTTGTTGAATAGGGCGTTATAAAACAAAATTTATGTTACTGTTTTTTTCTGTTTTTCCTTTTAACGTTGTGGACGTTTTTTTAACGTTATGGGCTCTATTTTTCACGCCACTTTTCCAGGAAGTGTGAAAAAAATAGCGCAAATTAGCTTAAATTAGCCTTTTTTTGAAGACCACATGGTAAATTTGACATTTATGCTGATATTAACATGAATTGTAAAACACTAACGTAAATCAAAAAAAAGAAGTTTGTCATAACGTTAAAAAAAAAAACGTCCCGTAATGTAAACAGGGCTTCAAGTAAGTATCTGTACGTACGTTACAGGAAGGGACAACGTAAACACCGACATGTTTTTTCCGATTATTGCAGACAACCCTTTTTCTTACCATTAATTCATCACCACGACTCGAGGCTACTCGTACACACATAGATTCCCTCAGTTTGACCCCCCCCCCCCCCCCACTATGCCCCTACTACTTTGTCACTGACTGTTTTTGTAATTCTACCTCCCAATGCTATCTGCGGCAGAACCTCTGCTGGGAGAGCGGCCCGGGGCAGGAGGAGCTACACTCTCCAGCCGGCTTACTGCCATCCGTGCTACTCTCACATTTATTTTACTCCTTTTTCCCGTCCACTTTGCCCCTTTTTACGCTGACAGAGTTGAGGCCCGCGGGTGTGGGGGTCTGCCTGTATACTACGTACATATAGCTGAACTGTAACTCGCCAGTGTAGCACCCATGCAGGGGCCCTTGATGGGGGGGTCCCCATGTCGCATGTCGATTTTAAGAAATGGTCATGTCGCATGTCTATGTCGCTTAATAATACTATTGCCAATGTCGATTTTAAGAACTGGCCATGTCGCATGTCACTATCTTTTGAAGCCTGATGTCGCATGTCATTAGGCCTCATGTCGCATGTCCATTTGAAGACATGCCCATGTCGCCATTTCGAATTCAGGGGTCTAGAGCCATCATGCATCATGTCCCCCATACGTGGTGGTTGATACACTCCCAAAGGGTCAGCATGATGCATTCATGCAGTCCTACGAGTAGACTCATCAGAGCTGCATTCATGCATCATGACGACAAAGGAGGATAGTAGCAATGTTGCAAGGGGCGCTCTGCAGAGCTGCTTGCTATATATGAGTCCTACTGAGACCAGGGCCCAGCTCGTACCGACCCTGATGCGGCTCGTACCGACCCTGATGCGGCTCGTACCGTCCCAGATGCGGCTCGTACCGACCCAGATGCGGCTCGTACCGACCCAGATGCGGCTCGTACCGACCCAGATGCGGCTCGTACCGTCCCAGATGCGGCTCGTACCGACCCAGATGCGGCTCGTACCGACCCAGATGCGGCTCGTACCGACCCAGATGCGGCTCGTACCGACCCAGATGCGGCTCGTACCGACCCAGATGCGGCTCGTACCGACCCTGATGCGGCTCGTACCGACCCAGATGCGGCTCGTACCGTCCCAGATGCGGCTCGTACCGACCCAGATGCGGCTCGTACCGACCCAGATGCGGCTCGTACCGACCCAGATGCGGCTCGTACCGTCCCAGATGCGGCTCGTACCGACCCAGATGCGGCTCGTACCGACCCAGATGCGGCTCGTACCGACCCAGATGCGGCTCGTACCGACCCAGATGCGGCTCGTACCGACCCAGATGCGGCTCGTACCGACCCAGATGCGGCTCGTACCGACCCAGATGCGGCTCGTACCGACCCAGATGCGGCTCGTACCGACCCAGATGCGGCTCGTACCGACCCTGATGCGGCTGTCTCATTGTCTCCCATACTTAACTCAGTAGACACTAACGGTACTAAGGCCTAGCTACACTCAGGGCGAGATTGTCCAAGTTATCCCAAACTGTCCACACCACAGATACACCATGACATTGGTTGTCCCATACTGCCCACACCACAGATACACCATGACATTGGTTGTCCCATACTGCCCACACCACAGATACACCATGACATTGGTTACCCCATACTGCCCACACCACAGATACACCATGACATTGGTTGTCCCATACTGTCCACACCACAGATACACCATGACATTGGTTACCCCATACTGCCCACACCACAGATACACCATGACATTGGTTGTCCCATACTGCCCACACCACAGATACACCATGACATTGGTTGTCCCATACTGCCCACACCACAGATACACCATGACATTGGTTGTCCCATACTGCCCACACCACAGATACACCATGACATTGGTTACCCCATACTGCCCACACCACAGATACACCATGACATTGGTTGTCCCATGCTGCCCACACCACAGATACACCAGGACATTGGTTACCCCATACTGTCCACACCACAGATACACCATGACATTGGTTATTCCATACTGTCCACACCACAGATACACCATGACATTGGTTACCCCATACTGTCCACACCACAGATACACCATGACATTGGTTGTCCCATGCTGCCCACACCACAGATACACCATGACATTGGTTGTCCCATGCTGCCCACACCACAGATACACCATGACATTGGAGCCCCGCAGGGAATAGAACCCAGACCGTGCTAATCAATAGTTCTCACACCGGCCACGGGGTGTCGCCACTAGCACCAGCAGCTGAGTCAGTGCCCCCCTGGTTGGTGTAGGTGTCTATGTACGGCTGTGGAAGACTCCATCATCTTCCAACATGAGATAGACGCAGTGTACAAACTGCTCAGTCTACCATTGTCCTGTCTAAAATAAATAAACCTACACCGATGAGCCAAGCATGCTAGACATATCTGGAGGATACCAACACCAAATTCAAAAGAAGCTGGCATATAGCAGCACCAGTGGCTAACTGGTTCTATTTCTACGTGTAGGCCCATTTATATTGATCATCAGATGTATGAGTTGAAGGACACGGTACATCTAGACCTTCACGGGGCAGGGGTTGGTAAAAATACAAGGACAGCTGGAGAATTACTGAAGTTTCTGAATCAAAACAACTCTCTATCATGCGGCTCCTATTCTGAGACCATAAGAAGTTAGCTGCACAAATTGGCCCACAAGCCTGAAATCCCAGTGCGATGAGACTCTTCTTGATATGGCCGGGGAATTTGCAAATTTTACGGCTGAAATCCAATGCCACGACGAATTAGTGGTTTTCAGTCTCAGTAAACAAATAACAAGGACTTGAGGCTTTACTAAAACGTAAACTGGATGCGCCTGGCTGGTCCCCGATACCATGCCAGGACCCGGGTCCTGAATATAGAGCACTATAAACGTACACACGCTGCATTAACCCTGTGAGGACAACACGATGCCCGTTCATTTCTTGTCATGATGCACCAATGAAGTAACTCGACATGCATTGGTGCATCATGCCGACCCTTCGGGAGGGTATCAACTTTGAGCATCATGAGAAGGCTGTAATTATGCATCACGACCACAATATTAGCCTGGGAAGTGCATGTGTCCATTAAAGCCCCATGCTGCCCTTAAAGGGTTATCGGCCTTCATGTAAGGGAAGAGGGGAGGGGTTTCTTCACTGACTCGGGCTAATTCCATTAAGACATGACAGACAGCCTCCCCCCCCCTTACCTCCCACCCTGTTATAAGAAGAAGGAGTCGGTTAATTTTCATTCACGACGCAGATATCTTTTACAGTGGCGTAAAGCTTGTCCGGGTCTTTGTTTGCAGAAAGAAACCGGAGCGGCATTGTGTGCCACTAATGTTGCTGTACAACGCAGTACCACTGTAACCCTGTAAGGACGGCATGTCGCTAAAACATGACATTTGTCGTCATGATGCATGGATTTATCCCCAGCAAGTAACTCACGGTGCTGCATCATGTCGACTGTTCAGGAGTGTCTCAACTCTGTAGGGTCGGCACGATGCTTGAATGCAGCACTGGTGAGTTACTCACCACGGCTGCATTCCTGCATCATGACGATAAAGGGGATAATGCATAAATGCATTATTACCGTAAAACCTCGCGTATAAGCCGCGGCTAGTACGCGATTCAGACTCAGCTTTCTTTTGATACCAAACATGCCTATATAGGGTGCGGCTTATACGAGAGTTTTTATGAGTATACTACAGTACCAAATTAACAATTTTCAGACCCATTCTGCGGCTTATATAATCTGTCAAAGTTAGGGGTGCGGCTTATACGCGAGTTAGGCTTATACGCGAGGTTTTACGGTATGCCGTCTTTATAGGTCAAGGGCTGCATATTGCTTTATGTGTTATGCCCTTGGTCGGCATGATGCATAGATGTAGCCCTGGTGAGTAACTCGCCGGTGCTTCATATGTATGAGTGCAGCCCTGGCGAGTTACTCACACAGAGACCCTACAATAGCAGCTGATAGGTAATCTGACAGCGTCCACCTGGTTTAGTACTGTGGCTGCACTTTGAGTCCACCCTACACCGGTCCTCTTTCTGCTGAGGGGGGGGGGGGGTGGGTGGTTTATGGACGGACAGTATTTCTCTCACATTTAGTTCCGTTAGGGGGTCATTTAAGTGAATATCAAATCTGGTCTGCCCGTTAGAGGAGACTAGGGGAGTGCTCATTTTTTAGTAACAGGGTAGGGGGTGGTGAATTTGCAGGGATTTAAGGTTAAAGATTTGGACCTCTTGGCCGGGGGGATAAATTATTTTGACTCCTCTTGGGGGGAGGGTAAAAAAAGAAGTCCGCATGTAACTATGCTAAAAATTGACGCGAAAATTTTCACGCCCTCTGTGTGAAATCTCACCACCCCAGTTTAAAAAAACATGAGCACTCCCTAAGGCCCTTGGCACTAGGCGAGGGTTGGTTATTAAGGCCACAAGCTGCATAAAACGCTGACAGAATAATTCCTCACAATAACTGTATTTTCAGCCCCGTGAGCCGTAAAATAGGACCCGGGTGGCGTCAGGATGGAGTCTTAACACGTAACCCTTTAATGGAAGCAACATGCGTTTTGTCAACATGATGCATAAATGCAGTTCTGGAAAGAGACTTGCCAATGTGCATGAATGCATCATGAATGCATCATGCCTACCCTTCAAGGTTTGAAACCCTCCCAAAAGGCTACGAGCATGATCATGGCGAGTAACTCGCCGACGCGTTACGGTCACGCTGTCCTTAGAGAGTTACCCACTCCCCCCGGGAGATGGGACCGCGGTGGGTGGATGTAGGGGGGGGGGGGTACTGTGACATTGCCCAGGACTCTGCCGTATTGATCCAAAGACAAGTTTCAAAGTGAAAACTTAGAGAAAGAAATGAGAGGAAGAAAGATGGCGACAAGGCCGTCCTCCGTGCCGGCAGACGGATTGCTGCATGTGTATCATCACACTCACGGGGGGGGGGGGGGACAAGCAGGGATGGAAGGGGAGGAAAGTGACCATTTAAAAAAAGATAAAATGTCCAAATGAAGACCCCGAATACATTTCTCTTTAGGTACGTAAAGGACATTGTGAAATGAAAATAACTTCAAAAATCAGGGGGGAAATGTCAGCCCTGAACAGGGAGGGAAGGGAGGGAAGGGAGGGAAGGGAGGGAAGGGAGGGACGGAGGAGAAGGGAGGGGGAAGGGGAAGTAGGGGGAGGGGGGGAAGTAGGAGTGAGGGTGGGTAAGGGAAGTATGGAGGAAGGAACCCAGCCAAGAATGTCTCCCTCTCCTAGTTAACTGAAAATACATGTCACGATTCCAGCCTACCACCAGTCCCTACTCAGAGGCTGCCAAACAGGAGCCTCAGAGTGGCTGCCAACATGGCCTTTACACATGTTTTTATGTACGACAAAAAAGTAAGCTGAGAATTAATTCTGTATTTCAAACACATGAAAATCCAACTTGGTTCGTTATTGCTACCAATGCTTGGTGTTCTTTTAACTACAGAACCATGCTGGGGAAACTCGTGAGCGACACATCTCCCCCCCCCCCCCCCCCCAACCCCGAGAGCTATTCTATAACAGAGCGCCACCTGAGCCGATTGCCGTCTTCACATACTACTCACACTGAGATATACAGTCTAATCTAGGGTAGTGACGTCATTTTCGTTTCTTGTCTTCTTTTTTTTTTCCATACGAGCAATTAATAATCTTCTATTCTATTAAAATGTTGTCAGTAATGCACTCTATTTCTTTATTTTGTATTATATTGCATATTATATAATCACGATAGCATATTTATACAGAAACATAAGTAAATATCATATTTATATGATATAAACATTAACATATAATAAACATTAATGCCCGTGACAAGCCTGTGTTATAGGCAAACAGACAAGTCTCGATGTGAAGAAAGCCACGTCTCACAATGTCTAGTCTGCAGAATAGCCCACACTAGACTACTATATAGCTGCCCTGTGTCCTGCTGCACACCCAGGTTATAATCCCCACACGTCATGCCCCATGTGCTGTACATGTAGAATCAATACAGCCACCAGGTACACTCTGTAGCCATACACCCGGTCAGGCCAAAAAAAGTTTGTTTCAGGTAACATGGCAGGGGTAGACACTAACACTGGTCCGGGAGCCAATGGCCCGTAGTTTTGTGTCTGGGCCCGTAGTTTTCTCAGAAATTACCTTCCTATGGGCCCGGGTGGCCCACACGAGTGGATGCAGAAGTTTCTAGGAGAATACATCTATATCAATATAGTCATGTTATATGTCATTGGAAAGAGAAAATCACTAGGAAATCAGCCATTCAGGTTTGGTATTGATATTGATTAACTCTGGAAACCTATGATTTTCTCCTTAAGAAAAGTAAAATTATTATCCTGGGCCCCAAAGATTTATGGAATGGCCCATAGATTTCTGAAGCTACGGGCCCGGGTGGCCCATGGCTGAAAAGGTAAGTGTCTACCCCTGCATGGGCAGAAAATGTAGGGTCGGTAAGTCGGATTCTTTCTTTTTTTAACATGAAAGTACTAGCCAGCCTCTCTGAAGACCCTAAAATTGACCAAAAAAGGGTAAAAATACAGAAATTTCTTCGAAATTGCATAAAAAGCGTAGGGTAGGCCCTGTTTTTTTGGTGTTTTTTTTTGGCCTCAGCCACCTAGAAGGGATGCCCCGCGCGCCCCGCCCGCAGCACCCATCCTGCACGGTGGTACACACCTGGTACATGGGGCTGAATAATGCAGGACCCGCAGTGTTCACGGAGTGTTCACGGTCCGCTACATAGACAACATCATTCTACATTTAACCCGTTAAGGATGGCATCTCACTAAAAGACGACATTTGTCGACATGATGCACCAATGCAGCACTGGTGAGTAACTTGTCGGTGCTGCGTTTGTGGATCATGCTGAGCCTTTCGTAGTCTCTCAACCCCGTGGGGTCGACATGATGCATGAATGCAGTGCTTGCGAGTTGCTTGCCAGGGCTGCATTTGTGCATCATGACGACCAAGGAGTATGATGGATTAATGAATTATGCTCTTGGTCGTCATGATGCATTAATGCATGTTAACGTCCTACAAAGGACCTCGATGTAAGCCCGTGATGCTGTACATTAACGTGCCTGTTCATGTATAAAGCCAAACAGTGGACGTTTGGATAGTTCCATCATTTACATGAAATGCGTAGGTTGAAATATCCCCTGTATTGGACCATATCAACATATCTGCACAGACGTTTTAAATGCTGGATATTCAACATAAATCATACTCACAAAGTTATTGCAGTATAGACACACCTCGTTATTAAAGTACAGAACATGTAGAACCCATAGTAATACTCTTATCAGGCAATATCTCATCTCTCAGAAATATTCTTGTATTTGACTATATCAATATAGACGTTTTAAATGCTGGATATTAAACACGAGGATTCAATGGTTTTGATCTAGGATTTGCACACCATAGGTGTGGTGACCGGCTTTTTTCTATGATTAAGGATTGGTTTTAAATATTACCGGTAGTTTAATAAAATATGAAATAGGAAATTAAATTAACTAAAATAGTATTCATCATAGTTTCATGAGTGCATCACTGTGTAGTTGAAGCAGTGTGCCATCCTTAAAGGGTTAGTTCAAAGAAGCCATGATGCATAAATGTATCACTGTATAGTTGCAGCAGAGTGCTGGCCTTAAAGGGTTAGTGTAGAGAAGTCATGATGCATGAATGTATCACTGTGTAGTTGAAGCAGTGTGCCATCCTAAAAGGGTTAGTTCACAGAAGTAATGATGCATGAATGCATCACTGTGTAGTTGCAGCAGTGTGTTGTCCTTAAAGGGTTAGTGTAGAAAAGTAATGATGCATGAGTGTACCATTGTGTAGGTGAAGCAGTGTGCTGTCCTGGAAGGGTTAGTCTACAGGAGTCATGATGCAGGAGTGTATCACTGTGTAGTTGAAGCAGTGTGCCATCCTTAAAGGGTTAGTTCAGAGAAGTCATGATGCATGAATGCATCACTGTGTAGTTAAAATAGTGCACTGTCCTTAAAAGGTTAGTTCACAGAAGTAATGATGCATGAATGCATCACTGTGTAGTTGCAGCAGTCTGCTGTCCTAAAGGGTTAAAGAAGCCATGATGCATAAATGTATCACTGTGTAGTTTCAGCAGTGTGCTGGCCTTAAAGGGTTAGTGTAGAGAAGTAATGATGCATGAGTGTACCACTGCGTTGGTGAAGTAGTGTGCTGTCCTTGAAGGGTTAGTAAACAGGAGTCATGATGCAGGAGTGTACCACTGTGTAGGTGAAGCAACGTGCTGTCCTGGAAGGGTTAGTCTACAGGAGTCATGATGCAGGAGTGTATCACTCTGTAGGTGAAGCAGTGTGCCATCCATAAAGGGTTAGTCTACAGGAGTCATGATGCAGGAGTGTATCACTCTGTAGGTGAAGCAGTGTGCTGTCCCTGAAGGGTTAGTAAATAGAAGTCATGATACAGGAGTGTATTACTGTGTAGGTGAAGCAGTGTTCTGTCCTTAAAGGGTTAGTGAACAGGGGTAATGTTACAGGAGTGTATCACTGTGTAGGTGAAGCAGTGTGCTGTCCTTAAAGGGTTAGTAAACAGGAGTCATGATGCAGGAGTGTATCACTCTGTAGGTGAAGCAGTGTGCTGTCCTTGAAGGGTTAGTAAATAGAAGTCATGATACAGGAGTGTATTACTGTGTAGGTGAAGCAGTGTGTTGTCCTTGAAGGGTTAGTAAACAGGAGTTATGATGCATGAGTGTATCACTGCGTAGTTATAACAGTGGCTGTCCTTAAAAAATTAGTGTTCACGAATGCACCCACCACCTGTACCTCCTTGGATTTACTAATACTACCAGACTGCAGCTAGGTCACGCACCACTGCCTGTGGCTCTGGCCTGTGCTGTGCCTACGGTTCGCGGACCCAGGGTTAAGTCTATGGTGCGCTTTTTCTCTCTCTGTGCTTACAGCGGGTTCACTCTCCTTCATATTAACCGATCCCATAGCGATGGGGCCGGTCAATAAATCAGACGCGCATATTCATTAAAGTATAGCATATTTGCAGAAGCCATAGAAATACCCTTTATCAGGTGAACAGCAATATCTCATATCTCTCAGAATAACCCTTTAAGTATGGCAGAGTATGTTAGCTCACATTTTGTCTTTATGATGTTTTTATGATGCATGAATGCAGCACTGGCGAGTACCTCACCGGTGCTGCATTCAAGCATCATGCTGATCCTGTAGGGTTGATGCACTCCCTAAGGGTCAGCATGATGCACTAATGCAGTGCTGGCGAGTACCTCACCAGTGCTGCATTACGACAACAACTGTTGTTTAAAGACATGATGCCGCCCTTTAAAGGTCAAGTCATCTCACCCACGGTATTCAGCCACCTCACACTTCATATATTGGCGTGTATCAGGTTGTCAACACTCACATATGTCAGCTGCTAGTTTAATACAAGTACTAAGTGGCAGAAGGAGCTCATGATGAGGCTGGATATTAAAGGGCATTGTGTGGTGTACACCCACAGTGACATGTGTCCACCTGTCGTACAGCTTCTGCACAAACTGCTGTTGGAAATGGTAAAGGCGCCACAGCATTGCTCACCTAAACCTGTCATACAATGTCATCCACTGTACCCCAATGTCATCCACTGTATCTCAATGTCACACAATGTCATCTACTACACCCCAATGTCATCTAATGTCATCCACTGTGCCCCAATGTCACACAATGTCATCCACTGTACCCCAATGTCACACAATGTCATCCACTGTACGCCCAATGTCACACAATGTCATCCACTGTACCCCAATGTCATACAATGTCATCCACTGTACCCCAATGTCATACAATACACCCCAATGTCATCCACTGTACCTCAATGTCACACAATGTCATCCACTGTACCCCAATGTCATCCACTGTACCCCAATGTCACACAATGTCATCCACTGTACCCCAATGTCATCCACTGTACCCCAATGTCATCCAATGTCATCCACTACACCCCAATGTCATCCACTGTACCCCAATGTCACACAATGTCATCCACTGTACCCCAATGTCACACAATGTCATCCACTGTATCTCAATGTCACACAATGTCATCTACTACACCCCAATGTCATCCACTGTACCCCAATGTCATCCAATGTCATCCACTACACCCCAATGTCATCCACTGTGCCCCAATGTCACACAATGTCACACACTGTATGCCCAATGTCACACAATGTCATCCACTGTACTCTCAATGTCATACAATGTCATCCACTGTACCCCAATGTCATCCACTGTACCCCAATGTCATCCACTGTACCCCAATGTCATCCACCGTACCCCAATGTCACACAATGTCATCTACTACACCCCAATGTCATCCACTGTACCCCAATGTCATCCAATGTCATCCACTACACCCCCATGTCATCTAATGTCATCCAATGTACCCCAATGTCATACAATGTCATCCACTGTACCCCAATGTCATCCACTGTACCCCAATGTCACACAATGTCATCCACTGTACCCCAATGTCACACAATGTCATCCACTGTACCCCAATGTCATCCACTGTACCCCAATGTCACACAATGTCATCCACTGTACCCCAATGTCACACAATGTCATCCACTGTTCCCCAATGTCACACGATGTCATCCACTGTACCCCAATGTCATTCACTGTATCTCAATGTCACACAATGTCATCTACTACACCCCAATGTCACCCACTGTACCCCGATGTCACACAATGTCATCCACTACACCCCCATGTCATCTAATGTCATCCACTCTACCCCAATGTCACACGATGTCATTCACTGTACCCCAATGTCACACAATGTCATCCACTGTACGCCCAATGTCACACAATGTCATCCACTGTACCCCAATGTCACACAATGTCATCTACTACACCCCAATGTCATCCACTGTACCCCAATGTCACACAATGTCATCAACTGTACCCCAATGTCATCCACTGTACCCCAATGTCACACAATGTCATCTACTACACCCCAATGTCTTCCACTGTACCCCAATGTCATCCACTACACCCCCATGTCATCTAATGTCATCCACTCTACCCCAATGTCATACAATGTCATTCACTGTACCCCAATTTTATCCACTGTACCCCAATGTCACACAATGTCATCCACTGTACCCCAATGTCACACAAGGTCATCCACTGTACCCGAATGTCACACAATGTCATCTACTACACCCCAATGTCTTCCACTGTACCCCAATGTCACACAATGTCATCCACTGAACCCCTAATCTCACCTATTTCTCCAGCAGTGTCTACATGTCCCCTACAGCCTCCCTATGTCACGTGATGCCTCTTAATGTCACCTGACAGCACCACGTGACCACAAGCCGCCTCGTGTCGGGGACAGTCTTTGACCAGGGCGGCCATGTTGCTTCTTTGGGGACTGGTTGGGATCTGACGTCCGGCCTTTAGTCGTGACAGAAGGCGATCAGACAGCAGTCATCTACCCGGACCCTCACCCCCACGTCTCCCCTATCCCCACCGGCAGCTCTCTCACTTAGTACACCTTTCTGTCATTGCCAGTCACTATTTCCTAGTACAATAGTACACTAGATGGTGTGTGAGAAAAGGATATAGGAGTGCCAACATCTCCATTATATGTGACTTTCACAAATAATCATTTTTATTGTGAGCCTTCACTACATTGCCTTGTTCTTTGTATATCTCACTGGTGCATACTTTTCCACTTAGTTGCTAAGATTTCAATATTTCCATCTGAATCTACTCATGTCTCTCTATCCCAATCATATAGCATATCAGCGAAAGTTAGGAAATCTTATGATCATGGTAAATCATTATAGGAAATTAAACTTCCTTCAAAATTGAGAGTGGGGCATGTGTGCACTCTGGGTGCTTGCTGGTGCTTCTCTGTCCGTCTGTGCCTGCATCATTCACTGTCTGCAGCAGTCTCCTGTCCTGTCTCTCCATCCTTCCCCCCACCTACTCCCACATTACCGTGGTCCTGGCACACACAGAGCTATTTCAGCCTTCTATTTAACAGTCTAATCCTATTCCTCAATTATTGTTGCTTGCTCCTTGTCCTTTGTCCCTCACCCCTGCATTGTCTGGTATGATGGCTCTGCATTGTCCCTGTACCAGGTATAATGGCCGCTCTGTCCTCCCGTCTCGTGCGTCTTTCTTGGTTCTAGTTAATCCCGCATGTCCCGTCTCGGCGGACGCGGGTTGATCCCGGTTTTAGTTCCGGTAATCAGCGCATACAGAGGGATCGGCCCCAAACCGGCCGTCAGCTAAAAGCTTATCACGGAAATTGGGTTTTGAGATTTTTGCCGTGATTGTGCTGGTGCTGTGTTCCCTTTGAACTGGTGCTCCCCTGAGCGGCCTCTGTTGTTGGTGAGTGGGGCGGGTTATGTTACACACAGGGCGGCTCAGGGACCGGCTGCAGCGGGGTATCTATGCTGTATCCTCACAGGGCCCCAGCGTAAAGCCTGATAACAGCGTTACAGCTCAGGCTGAGGGGTATAATGCGGTATATAATGCTGCTACTGGTAAACCGTTACACCGGTGTGGACATACACTGGGCTCCTGTGGTGTACACTACCACTGGTAACTGGCATAATGCTGGTATGGGCATACACTGGGCTCCTGTGGTGTACAGTACCACTGGTAACTGCTAAACTGCTGGTTTGGACATACACTGGGCTCCTGTGGTGTACACTACCACTGGTAACTGGCATAATGCTGGTATGGGCATACACTGGGCCCCTGTGGTGTACAGTAACACTGGTAACTGCTAAACTGCTGGTTTGGACATACACTGGGCCCCTGTGGTGTACAGTACCACTGGTAACTGCTAAACTGCTGGTTTGGACATACACTGGGCCCCTGTGGTGTACAGTACCACTGGTAACTGCTAAACTACTGGTGTGGACATACACTGGTCTCCTGTGGTGTACAATACCACTGGTTAGGCCTAGCTATAATACCACTGGTAATAGCTCAAAGTTAGTGTGGATATACACTGCCACTCTAGTGCCTCTATTGAGAATGCATGACACTACAGAACTCTCCCATTTTAAAAACATCCACTTTAAATATTGATGTCCAATCATGAAGTAAAGCAACCATTTGTCATAAGCGTGTTTCAGAAGTTGAATATGCTTTATGCGTTACAAACAATGACACGTCACACATGCTGTATAATTCAGAGCGTCGTTCCCGTGGTGGCCTCTATAGACCAATGCAACAAAAAAGGGTGACTTTTCAGAAAAGTTGTTGATAAAGTTTTTGAACATTTCTGAAGTCTGACCAACAAACACATGAATATAACCTCAAAATCCTACATTTTAGTATGTACTATTTGAAAGATAATTGTCCTGTGAATCTCCTGATCATATGAGATGTTTGCAAATACAGCCATTTTAGACATTGTTATGTTCATTCTGCTTAAACTAACGAAAACACAACTTTATTTTGGAAAAGTCACCCTTTCTTGGCGCATTGATCTATAGTGGGTATCAGGGCGCTGCGTACAGCATCAGGTTTGATTACCTCGAGCTGCTATCAGTCTGTTAACCCTTTATGGGCAGCATGGTGCTTTAATACACCATGCTATCTGCCAGCCTTTTAACCCTTTACAGTCAGCATAGTGCTTTAATACACCATTCCCTGTTGTCAACATGATGCTTGAATGAATGCATGCAATAATACCAACCGTATACGTTTGAGCCCTCCCGAAGGATAAGCATGATGCAGAGGAACTTGCTGATGCATCTTGACACCGCATCATGGCATCATCATAGGGTTACGCCCTAGTTGTGAGATGGATGATAGATAGGGGTATGGCTGGTATAGGGGGCTAGCGCATTAGGCTATGGGGGGCGCCATCATGGCTGAGAGCAATGCATTGCAGTTAGGCCCCTGACTCCAGAGCAGTGCATTATGGGTAACTTTCTTATCAGCACCTTTGTTCTAGGTAGGAGGGAAAGGGATTAGCCTGATAAGGAGATTGGGGTTTAGCCCCCGACTACCTGAGGTACCAGGATGCGCTAGTCCCGTATAGGGGTGGGGTGGAAGTAGGGGTGTGGCTGGTATAGGGGGGTTTACCCCGCGACTACCTGAGGTACCAGGGTGCGCTAGTCCCGTATAGGGGCGGGGTGGTAGTAGGGGTGTGGCAGTATAGGGGGCGGGGTGGATGACGTATAGGCACGGTGCTAGGAGGGGAGGGAGATGTAGCTTACAGATAGCAGACAGTGTGTGTGTCTGGGGGGGGGGAGATGTAGCTTACAGATAGCTGACAGTGTGTGTGTCTGGGGGGGGGATGTAGCTTACAGATAGCTGACAGTGTGTGTGTGTCTGGGGGGGGGATGTAGCTTACAGATAGCTGACAGTGTGTGTGTCTGGGGGGGGGGAGATGTAGCTTACAGATAGCTGACAGTGTGTGTGTCTGGGGGGGGGAGATGTAGCTTACAGATAGCTGACAGTGTGTGTGTGTCTGGGGGGGGGGGGAGATGTAGCTTACAGATAGCTGACAGTGTGTGTGTCTGGGGGGGGGGAGATGTAGCTTACAGATAGCTGACAGTGTGTGTGTGTCTGGGGGGGGGGAGATGTAGCTTACAGATAGCTGACAGTGTGTGTGTGTCTGGGGGGAGGGAGATGTAGCTTACAGATAGCTGACAGTGTGAGTGTCTGGGGGGGGGGGGGAGATGTAGCTTACAGATAGCTGACAGTGTGTGTGTCTGGGGGGGGGGGAGATGTAGCTTACAGATAGCTGACAGTGTGTGTGTCTGGGGGGGGGGGAGATGTAGCTTACAGATAGCTGACAGTGTGTGTGTCTGGGGGGAGGGAGATGTAGCTTACAGATAGCTGACAGTGTGTGTGTCTGGGGGGGGGGAGATGTAGCTTACAGATAGCTGACAGTGTGTGTGTGTCTGGGGGGGGGGGAGATGTAGCTTACAGATAGCTGACAGTGTGTGTGTGTCTGGGGGGGGGAGATGTAGCTTACAGATAGCTGACAGTGTGTGTGTCTGGGGGGGGGAGATGTAGCTTACAGATAGCTGACAGTGTGTGTGTGTCTGGGGAGGGAGATGTAGCTTACAGATAGCTGACAGTGTGAGTGTCTGGGGGGGGGAGATGTAGCTTACAGATAGCTGACAGTGTGTGTGTGTCTGGGGGGGGAGATGTAGCTTACAGATAGCAGACAGTGTGTGTGTCTGGGGGGGGGGGGGAGATGTAGCTTACAGATAGCTGACAGTGTGTGTGTGTCTGGGGGGGGAGATGTAGCTTACAGATAGCTGACAGTGTGTGTGTGTCTGGGGGGGGAGATGTAGCTTACAGATAGCTGACAGTGTGTGTGTGTCTGGGGGGGGAGATGTAGCTTACAGATAGCTGACAGTGTGTGTGTCTGGGGGGGGGGAGATGTAGCTTACAGATAGCTGACAGTGTGTGTGTGTCTGGGGGGGGAGATGTAGCTTACAGATAGCTGACAGTGTGTGTGTGTCTGGGGGGGGGGGAGATGTAGCTTACAGATAGCTGACAGTGTGTGAGTGTCTGGGGGGGAGATGTAGCTTACAGATAGCTGACAGTGTGTGTGTGTCTGGGGGGGGAGATGTAGCTTACAGATAGCTGACAGTGTGTGTGTGTGTCTGGGGGGGGGAGATGTAGCTTACAGATAGCTGACAGTGTGTGTGTGTCTGGGGGGGGGAGATGTAGCTTACAGATAGCTGACAGTGTGTGTGTGTCTGGGGGGGGGGGGGAGATGTAGCTTACAGATAGCTGACAGTGTGTGTGTCTGGGGGGGGAGATGTAGCTTACAGATAGCTGACAGTGTGTGTGTCTGGGGGGGGGAGATGTAGCTTACAGATAGCTGACAGTGTGTGTGTGTCTGGGGGGGGGATGTAGCTTACAGATAGCTGACAGTGTGTGTGTGTCTGGGGGGGGGGGAGATGTAGCTTACAGATAGCTGACAGTGTGTGTGTCTGGGGGGGGGAGATGTAGCTTACAGATAGCTGACAGTGTGTGTGTCTGGGGGGGGGGAGATGTAGCTTACAGATAGCTGACAGTGTGTGTGTGTCTGGGGGGGGAGATGTAGCTTACAGATAGCTGACAGTGTGTGTGTCTGGGGGGGGAGATGTAGCTTACAGATAGCTGACAGTGTGTGTGTCTGGGGGGGAGATGTAGCTTACAGATAGCTGACAGTGTGTGTGTGTCTGGGGGGGGGAGATGTAGCTTACAGATAGCTGACAGTGTGTGTGTCTGGGGGGGGGGGGAGATGTAGCTTACAGATAGCTGACAGTGTGTGTGTCTGGGGGGGGAGATGTAGCTTACAGATAGCTGACAGTGTGTGTGTCTGGGGGGGGGGAGATGTAGCTTACAGATAGCTGACAGTGTGTGTGTGTCTGGGGGGGGGGGAGATGTAGCTTACAGATAGCTGACAGTGTGTGTGTGTCTGGGGGGGGGAGATGTAGCTTACAGATAGCTGACAGTGTGTGTGTCTGGGGGGGGGAGATGTAGCTTACAGATAGCTGACAGTGTGTGTGTCTGGGGGGGGGGGAGATGTAGCTTACAGATAGCAGACAGTGTGTGTGTCTGGGGGGGGGATGTAGCTTACAGATAGCTGACAGTGTGTGTGTCTGGGGGGGGGGGGAGATGTAGCTTACAGATAGCTGACAGTGTGTGTGTCTGGGGGGGGGGAGATGTAGCTTACAGATAGCTGACAGTGTGTGTGTGTCTGGGGGGGGAGATGTAGCTTACAGATAGCTGACAGTGTGAGTGTGTCTGGGGGGGGGAGATGTAGCTTACAGATAGCTGACAGTGTGTGTGTGTCTGGGGGGGGGAGATGTAGCTTACAGATAGCTGACAGTGTGTGTGTCTGGGGGGGGAGATGTAGCTTACAGATAGCTGACAGTGTGTGTGTCTGGGGGGGGAGATGTAGCTTACAGATAGCTGACAGTGTGTGTGTCTGGGGGGGGGAGATGTAGCTTACAGATAGCTGACAGTGTGTGTGTGTCTGGGGGGGGGAGATGTAGCTTACAGATAGCTGACAGTGTGTGTGTGTCTGGGGGGGGGGAGATGTAGCTTACAGATAGCTGACAGTGTGTGTGTGTCTGGGGGGGGGAGATGTAGCTTACAGATAGCTGACAGTGTGTGTGTCTGGGGGGGGGAGATGTAGCTTACAGATAGCTGACAGTGTGTGTGTCTGGGGGGGGGGGAGATGTAGCTTACAGATAGCTGACAGTGTGTGTGTGTCTGGGGGGGGAGATGTAGCTTACAGATAGCTGACAGTGTGTGTCTGGGGGGGGGAGATGTAGCTTACAGATAGCTGACAGTGTGTGTGTGTCTGGGGGGGGGGAGATGTAGCTTACAGATAGCTGACAGTGTGTGTGTCTGGGGGGGGAGATGTAGCTTACAGATAGCTGACAGTGTGTGTGTGTCTGGGGGGGGGAGATGTAGCTTACAGATAGCTGACAGTGTGTGTGTGTCTGGGGGGGGGGAGATGAAGCTTACAGATAGCTGACAGTGTGTGTGTGTCTGGGGGGGGGAGATGTAGCTTACAGATAGCTGACAGTGTGTGTGTGTCTGGGGGGGGGGGAGATGTAGCTTACAGATAGCTGACAGTGTGTGTGTCTGGGGGGGGAGATGTAGCTTACAGATAGCTGACAGTGTGTGTGTGTCTGGGGGGGGAGATGTAGCTTACAGATAGCTGACAGTGTGTGTGTGTCTGGGGGGGGGAGATGTAGCTTACAGATAGCTGACAGTGTGTGTGTGTCTGGGGGGGGGAGATGTAGCTTACAGATAGCTGACAGTGTGTGTGTGTCTGGGGGGGGGAGATGTAGCTTACAGATAGCTGACAGTGTGTGTGTGTCTGGGGGGGGATGTAGCTTACAGATAGCTGACAGTGTGTGTGTGTCTGGGGGGGGGGAGATGTAGCTTACAGATAGCTGACAGTGTGTGTGTGTCTGGGGGGGGGGAAATGTAGCTTACAGATAGCTGACAGTGTGTGTGTGTCTGGGGGGGGGGGAGATGTAGCTTACAGATAGCTGACAGTGTGTGTGTCTGGGGGGGGGGAGATGTAGCTTACAGATAGCTGACAGTGTGTGTGTGTCTGGGGGGGGGAGATGTAGCTTACAGATAGCTGACAGTGTGTGTGTGTCTGGGGGGGGGAGATGTAGCTTACAGATAGCTGACAGTGTGTGTGTGTCTGGGGGGGGAGATGTAGCTTACAGATAGCTGACAGTGTGTGTGTCTGGGGGGGGGGAGATGTAGCTTACAGATAGCTGACAGTGTGTGTGTCTGGGGGGGGGGGAGATGTAGCTTACAGATAGCTGACAGTGTGTGTGTCTGGGGGGGGGGGAGATGTAGCTTACAGATAGCTGACAGTGTGTGTGTGTCTGGGGGAGGGAGATGTAGCTTACAGATAGCTGACAGTGTGTGTCTGGGGGGGGAGATGTAGCTTACAGATAGCTGACAGTGTGTGTGTGTCTGGGGGGGGGGAGATGTAGCTTACAGATAGCTGACAGTGTGTGTGTGTCTGGGGGGGGGGGGAGATGTAGCTTACAGATAGCTGACAGTGTGTGTGTGTCTGGGGGGGGGGAGATGTAGCTTACAGATAGCTGGCAGTGTGTGTGTGTCTGGGGGGGGGAGATGTAGCTTACAGATAGCTGACAGTGTGTGTGTGTCTGGGGGGGGGGGAGATGTAGCTTACAGATAGCTGACAGTGTGTGTGTGTCTGGGGGGGGGGAGATGTAGCTTACAGATAGCTGACAGTGTGTGTGTCTGGGGGGGGGAGATGTAGCTTACAGATAGCTGACAGTGTGTGTGTGTCTGGGGGGGGGAGATGTAGCTTACAGATAGCTGACAGTGTGTGTGTGTCTGGGGGGGGGGAGATGTAGCTTACAGATAGCTGACAGTGTGTGTGTGTCTGGGGGGGGGGGGGAGATGTAGCTTACAGATAGCTGACAGTGTGTGTGTCTGGGGGGGGGGGAGATGTAGCTTACAGATAGCTGACAGTGTGTGTGTCTGGGGGGGGGAGATGTAGCTTACAGATAGCTGACAGTGTGTGTGTGTCTGGGGGGGGGAGATGTAGCTTACAGATAGCTGACAGTGTGTGTGTCTGGGGGGGGGAGATGTAGCTTACAGATAGCTGACAGTGTGTGTGTGTCTGGGGGGGGGGGAGATGTAGCTTACAGATAGCAGACAGTGTGTGTGTGTCTGGGGGGGGAGATGTAGCTTACAGATAGCTGACAGTGTGTGTCTGGGGGGGGGAGATGTAGCTTACAGATAGCTGACAGTGTGTGTGTCTGGGGGGGGGAGATGTAGCTTACAGATAGCTGACAGTGTGTGTCTGGGGGGGGAGATGTAGCTTACAGATAGCTGACAGTGTGTGTGTGTCTGGGGGGGGGAGATGTAGCTTACAGATAGCTGACAGTGTGTGTGTCTGGGGAGGGGAGATGTAGCTTACAGATAGCTGACAGTGTGTGTGTCTGGGGAGGGGAGATGTAGCTTACAGATAGCTGACAGTGTGTGTCTGGGGGGGGGAGATGTAGCTTACAGATAGCTGACAGTGTGTGTGTCTGGGGGGGGGATGTAGCTTACAGATAGCTGACAGTGTGTGTGTCTGGGGGGGGGGAGATGTAGCTTACAGATAGCTGACAGTGTGTGTGTCTGGGGGGGGGGAGATGTAGCTTACAGATAGCTGACAGTGTGTGTGTCTGGGGGGGGGGAGATGTAGCTTACAGATAGCTGACAGTGTGTGTGTCTGGGGGGGGGAGATGTAGCTTACAGATAGCTGACAGTGTGTGTGTGTCTGGGGGGGGGAGATGTAGCTTACAGATAGCTGACAGTGTGTGTGTGTCTGGGGGGGGGGGAGATGTAGCTTACAGATAGCTGACAGTGTGTGTGTCTGGGGGGGGGAGATGTAGCTTACAGATAGCTGACAGTGTGTGTGTCTGGGGGGGGGGAGATGTAGCTTACAGATAGCTGACAGTGTGTGTGTCTGGGGGGGGGGAGATGTAGCTTACAGATAGCTGACAGTGTGTGTGTCTGGGGGGGGGAGATGTAGCTTACAGATAGCTGACAGTGTGTGTGTGTCTGGGGGGGGGGAGATGTAGCTTACAGATAGCTGACAGTGTGTGTGTCTGGGGGGGGAGATGTAGCTTACAGATAGCTGACAGTGTGTGAGTGTCTGGGGGGGGGATGTAGCTTACAGATAGCTGACAGTGTGTGAGTGTCTGGGGGGGGGGAGATGTAGCTTACAGATAGCTGACAGTGTGTGTGTGTCTGGGGGGGGGAGATGTAGCTTACAGATAGCTGACAGTGTGTGTGTCTGGGGGGGAGATGTAGCTTACAGATAGCTGACAGTGTGTGAGTGTCTGGGGGGGGATGTAGCTTACAGATAGCTGACAGTGTGTGAGTGTCTGGGGGGGGAGATGTAGCTTACAGATAGCTGACAGTGTGTGTGTGTCTGGGGGGGGGAGATGTAGCTTACAGATAGCTGACAGTGTGTGTGTCTGGGGGGGGAGATGTAGCTTACAGATAGCTGACAGTGTGTGTGTCTGGGGGGGGGGGGAGATGTAGCTTACAGATAGCTGACAGTGTGTGTGTCTGGGGGGGGGGGGAGATGTAGCTTACAGATAGCTGACAGTGTGTGTGTCTGGGGGGGGGGGGAGATGTAGCTTACAGATAGCTGACAGTGTGTGTGTGTCTGGGGGGGGGGAGATGTAGCTTACAGATAGCTGACAGTGTGTGTGTGTCTGGGGGGGGGGAGATGTAGCTTACAGATAGCTGACAGTGTGTGTGTCTGGGGGGGGGGAGATGTAGCTTACAGATAGCTGACAGTGTGTGTGTCTGGGGGGGGGGAGATGTAGCTTACAGATAGCTGACAGTGTGTGTGTCTGGGGGGGGGGAGATGTAGCTTACAGATAGCTGACAGTGTGTGTGTCTGGGGGGGGGAGATGTAGCTTACAGATAGCTGACAGTGTGTGTGTGTCTGGGGGGGGAGATGTAGCTTACAGATAGCTGACAGTGTGTGTGTGTCTGGGGGGGGGAGATGTAGCTTACAGATAGCTGACAGTGTGTGTGTGTCTGGGGGGGGAGATGTAGCTTACAGATAGCTGACAGTGTGTGTGTCTGGGGGGGGGGGAGATGTAGCTTACAGATAGCTGACAGTGTGTGTGTGTCTGGGGGGGGGGAGATGTAGCTTACAGATAGCTGACAGTGTGTGTGTCTGGGGGGGGAGATGTAGCTTACAGATAGCTGACAGTGTGTGTGTGTCTGGGGGGGGGAGATGTAGCTTACAGATAGCTGACAGTGTGTGTGTCTGGGGGGGGGAGATGTAGCTTACAGATAGCTGACAGTGTGTGTGTCTGGGGGGGGGGGAGATGTAGCTTACAGATAGCTGACAGTGTGTGTGTCTGGGGGGGGGAGATGTAGCTTACAGATAGCTGACAGTGTGTGTGTCTGGGGGGGGGAGATGTAGCTTACAGATAGCTGACAGTGTGTGTGTCTGGGGGGGGAGATGTAGCTTACAGATAGCTGACAGTGTGTGTGTCTGGGGGGGGGGAGATGTAGCTTACAGATAGCTGACAGTGTGTGTGTCTGGGGGGGGGGAGATGTAGCTTACAGATAGCTGACAGTGTGTGTGTCTGGGGGGGGGAGATGTAGCTTACAGATAGCTGACAGTGTGTGTGTGTCTGGGGGGGGGGGAGATGTAGCTTACAGATAGCTGACAGTGTGTGTGTGTCTGGGGGGGGAGATGTAGCTTACAGATAGCTGACAGTGTGTGTGTCTGGGGGGAGGGGAGATGTAGCTTACAGATAGCAGACAGTGTGTGTGTGTCTGGGGGGGGGGGGAGATGTAGCTTACAGATAGCTGACAGTGTGTGTGTGTCTGGGGGGGGGGGGAGATGTAGCTTACAGATAGCTGACAGTGTGTGTGTCTGGGGGGGGGAGATGTAGCTTACAGATAGCTGACAGTGTGTGTGTGTCTGGGGGGGGGGGAGATGTAGCTTACAGATAGCTGACAGTGTGTGTGTCTGGGGGGGGGAGATGTAGCTTACAGATAGCTGACAGTGTGTGTGTGTCTGGGGGGGGGGAGATGTAGCTTACAGATAGCTGACAGTGTGTGTGTGTCTGGGGGGGGGAGATGTAGCTTACAGATAGCTGACAGTGTGTGTGTGTCTGGGGGGGGGGAGATGTAGCTTACAGATAGCTGACAGTGTGTGTGTGTCTGGGGGGGAGATGTAGCTTACAGATAGCTGACAGTGTGTGTGTGTCTGGGGGGGGGAGATGTAGCTTACAGATAGCTGACAGTGTGTGTGTCTGGGGGGGGGGAGATGTAGCTTACAGATAGCTGACAGTGTGTGTGTGTCTGGGGGGGGGGAGATGTAGCTTACAGATAGCTGACAGTGTGTGTGTGTCTGGGGGGGGAGATGTAGCTTACAGATAGCTGACAGTGTGTGTGTCTGGGGGGGGGAGATGTAGCTTACAGATAGCTGACAGTGTGTGTGTGTCTGGGGGGGAGATGTAGCTTACAGATAGCTGACAGTGTGTGTGTGTCTGGGGGGGGGAGATGTAGCTTACAGATAGCTGACAGTGTGTGTGTGTCTGGGGGGGGGAGATGTAGCTTACAGATAGCTGACAGTGTGTGTGTGTCTGGGGGGGGGGAGATGTAGCTTACAGATAGCTGACAGTGTGTGTGTGTCTGGGGGGGGGGAGATGTAGCTTACAGATAGCTGACAGTGTGTGTGTGTCTGGGGGGGAGATGTAGCTTACAGATAGCTGACAGTGTGTGTGTCTGGGGGGGGGAGATGTAGCTTACAGATAGCTGACAGTGTGTGTCTGGGGGGGGGAGATGTAGCTTACAGATAGCTGACAGTGTGTGTGTGTCTGGGGGGGGGGAGATGTAGCTTACAGATAGCTGACAGTGTGTGTGTGTCTGGGGGGGGGAGATGTAGCTTACAGATAGCTGACAGTGTGTGTGTGTCTGGGGGGGGGAGATGTAGCTTACAGATAGCTGACAGTGTGTGTGTGTCTGGGGGGGGGAGATGTAGCTTACAGATAGCTGACAGTGTGTGTGTGTCTGGGGGGGGAGATGTAGCTTACAGATAGCTGACAGTGTGTGTGTGTCTGGGGGGGGGAGATGTAGCTTACAGATAGCTGACAGTGTGTGTGTGTCTGGGGGGGGGGAGATGTAGCTTACAGATAGCTGACAGTGTGTGTGTGTCTGGGGGGGGGGAGATGTAGCTTACAGATAGCTGACAGTGTGTGTGTGTCTGGGGGGGGAGATGTAGCTTACAGATAGCTGACAGTGTGTGTGTCTGGGGGGGGGAGATGTAGCTTACAGATAGCTGACAGTGTGTGTCTGGGGGGGGGAGATGTAGCTTACAGATAGCTGACAGTGTGTGTGTGTCTGGGGGGGGGGAGATGTAGCTTACAGATAGCTGACAGTGTGTGTCTGGGGGGACTCATCTCTCATGCTGCACTCACAAGGAACAACACTCTGTAATGATGGAGCGGTTCTTTGACTTTTACAGAAATATCTGATTTTATACTGTCAAATTTATGTTATTTAGGTGTCTGTCTTTTCCTATCTGTTAGACATTGCTTCTGTTTTGTCTAGAACGCAGCATGGGTAGCGGTAACTTGGCTAGCACCCCTTTAACCCTTTACGGACGACATATCGCTGAAACATGACATTTTTCACCTCATTTTTCATCTCAATGCAACAATGCGGCCATGGCAAATAAATCGCCGGTGCTACGTTGGTGCATCATGCTGACCTGTAGGGGGTGTATCAACCCCAAAGGGTCAGAATGATGTTTGAATGCAGCCCTGGCAAGTTACTTGCCAGGGCTTCATTCAAGCATCAAAACAACCAAGGGCACAACCAAGGGCTTGATGCATTAATGCATTATGCCGTCCTTAAAGGGTTAAGGACTGCTTTAATGCACTATGTCTATTGTTATAATGATGAATGGATTGTCAGGGCTGCATTAATGCATGACACTCTGGAACCATATAGGGTCAGCATGAAGCATTCATGCAGCCTGGCATTTGACTCAGCAGCATGCAGCATTAATACACCATACAGCCGTTAAATAGTTCATGCAGCCTGACATGTGACTCAGCAGCATGCAGCCTGACATGTGACTCAGCAGCATGCAGCCTGACATGTGACTCAGCAGCATGCAGCATTAATACACCATACAGCCGTTAAATAGTTCATGCAGCCTGACATGTGACTCAGCAGCATGCAGCCTGACATGTGACTCAGCAGCATGCAGCATTAATACACTACTAGTATACAGCAGCTAAATAGTTCATACAGCCTGGCACTACCAGACGGCCGGCCCGTTGTAGGTGTGATTAATGCATGACCGGGACTACGCTGGTCTGTGTTAGGGGCTCATATCTCCCTCCTCAGCTCTCACCATAAACCCAGTCTCTGTTCTATCTCTGCCCTGGTTTCCCTGGCTTCATGTACCCATCCCTTTATAAGCTGTATAGTAACTAAATAGTCCTTTATTGTCGCAATACATGAATGCAGCTGTCTCGAGTAACACACCAGTGGCGCATTCATGCATCATGCCGATCTTAGGAGGTGGATACAATGCCGGCATGTCACTAAAAGATGCCTGTGCTGTATTGGTGCATCATACCAACGCTATGATGTCGATACCCTCCCTAAGGTTCAGTATGATGCAGCCCTGGTGAGTAGACTCACCATAATGCATTCATGCAGCCCTGGTAAGTAGACTCGCCAGGGCTGCATTCATGCATCATACCAGGGCTGTAGTCATGCATCATAAAGACAAAGAAAACATCACTATGCGGCCATTAAGGGGTTAAACAGCTAAGATGGCTGCCTACAAGCAGGCGCGGCTCCCAGTATGCCTCTATTAATGTGATAAGGCACCGCAGGAAACGCGGCAGAAACGCGGCAGAAACCTGGGAGAGAGCTGGCCGGCCGTACGCCTGTCATTACGGGCCTGATTACTGCCACTGACAATGTTTGACCGTACCGCGCCGCATAATGGCCACCAGATGGGCAGCCACCAAGGGGACTAGCCGACTAAGTGATTTGCTGTGGCATCTAGTCTATACTTATTCCTGTCTGGACTTGTAACTACGGGGTGACGGTCCTGGTGGTACCCAGACTCCTGTACAGTCCTGTACAGTCCTGTACAGACTCCTGCCACCACTAGGTAAGGGTCCTGGTGGTACCTAGTCCTACAGACTCCTGCCACAACTAGGTCAGGGTCCTGGTGGTACCTAGTCCTGTACAGACCCCTGCCACCACTAGGTCAGGGTCCTGGTGGTACCTAGTCCTACAGACTCCTGCCACAACTAGGTCAGGGTCCTGGTGGTACCTAGTCCTGTACAGACCCCTGCCACCACTAGGTCAGGGTCCTGGTGGTACCTAGTCCTACAGACTCCTGCCACAACTAGGTCAGGGTCCTGGTGGTACCTAGTCCTGTACAGACCCCTGCCACCACTAGGTCAGGGTCCTGGTGGTACCTAGTCCTACAGACTCCTGCCACAACTAGGTAAGGGCCCTGGTGGTACCTGGTCCTGTACAGACTCCTGCCACAACTAGGTCAGGGTCCTGGTGGTACCTAGTCCTAACAAGTTCAAGTTCAAGTTCAAGTTCACAAATTTGTTTATTTTTTCCTAGAGTAGCGTACATCAACTAATACAGCTGGTCTCCCTGCGTAACCACTCTAGGGAGGAGAGTGTAAAGATATGACCTCTATCTATATTGTCGCGCTGTCATGAACATGATTATAATATTATTTCTTTACACTCATCTGCTGATAATATATAGCTCATTAATACTCATATTATAACAATGATAACAGTAACAACAACAAATCGTAATACCGTGTGAAAAACATAGACCGATAGGGGGGAGGGGGGGGGGGCTTCTTTTCAGAATCGTAACAGTTAATTCTGCTCCTTTTTCAGTTATTTCAAGGCGCCCCGGGGGGACCTCCCCTGTAATTCAATATACTCTGACCGTCAAATTGCAAATTTAAACTATCAGATCTCCAATATGTTTGGAAATACCAATTCAGTCCCGCCTTTAAGGTGGTCTTAAACTCATTTTTATCTACTAGCCACCTCATATGGAAAGGCAGTGCGTTCCACTGGGCCTGTGCCTGATATACCGGATTTTTCAATGCATATACCAGCTTTGGTCTAGTCTGGGCAATGGTGGGAGCATCAGTAGCTCTAGTGCCCGTACATGGTAATATGACAGATTGACCATTAAAAACAAGTCTATGGCATAACAAGACTCCTGCCACAACTAGGTAGGGGTCCTGGTGGTACCTAGTCCTCCCCAGACTCCTGCTACAACTAGGTGAGGGTCCTTATGGTACCTAGTCTTGTACAGACTCCTGCCACAACTAGGTAAGGGTCCTGGTGATAGCTAGTTCTCCCCAGACTCCTGTCACAGCTAGGTGAGGGTCCTTATGGTACCTAGTCCTGTACAGACTCCTGCCACAACTAGGTGAGGGATCTGGTGATAGCTAGTTCTCCCATCTAGGTAAAGGTCCTGAATGCAGCACTGGCAAGTAACTTGTCAGTGCTGCATTTACACCCTCTGGGATACTTGAGGGTTCAAAGTAGCAACAAAATGGCACTGGTTCTGCCTAACCCATCCACCCAGGCACCCTTGGCTCAGACGGCTGAGCCTGTAGTCTAGTCTACTCTGTGCAGGAGGGGGGGGGGCTGCCAATGTCCTCAGGTTTGGGAGCAGTGGGACGGAGTAGAATAGGCATTTGTCACCGGTCGGGCGTGGGACCCATAATGCAGTGATGGATCCGCGAAGTCCCGCAGGAGCTGGGCCGGGCAGCCCTCAGACTTTTCAATTAAGCTCAAGTCAGTCCCAATACAACAATGCGGAAAGAAATAGGATTTTCTCAAAATTTACATAAGTTTGCAGCAGAAGGAAGGCAGACCAATTTCTTTTGTCAATATTTTTTATACTTTATCTTATTTATATGCCTTTCCTATCTATCTCCTGATATATTTGGAGATCCCTCAGGGATAAAAGTGACCAATCTCAAGAAAACTTGAAATGTTCAAATATTGAGGCCCCTGAATAAAGGTCCTCTATTGTTAAGTACAGGTCTAGTGGGACATCAAGAACTCGAAAGCAGAGAAAGACTTGAACCTTCCTTCCATTATTCCCCTTACTTTAGTTATTGAATAGGAGGGCTGGGAGGAAAGTGAGGAGGGAGGGGTTAAATATTGGGCTATACCCATCCTCTGGTGAAACGCTTCCCTTTACTCCCCTGAATATGATCATGGTCCACTACCCCTGTAATCCACCAAGTGCTGCCTCATACAAAATGCTTGACTTGTTCTCAGATTAATCTCACTATGGCATGTCTGGCACACTTAGCAGACACTGGCGTCCTAACTCACATTTACAGCTACCTCGCCCGGCCTGCACCCGCTACGTCCATCCATCAGGTATTGAGCAGCGAGCGGGAACGCTGCGACCGGCGGCCATAGATTCATGCTGCAGGTATCAGACAGGGGGCGCTATACGTAACGAGTCAATATCTGCCGTTACCCGCTGCATGGGTGCTAGCCATGAGAGTCTATCTAGGCACTCAGACAGGGGGCGCTATAAGTAACAAGTCAATATCTGCCGCTACCTGCTGCATGTGTGCTAGCCATGAGAGTCTATCTAGGCACTCAGACAGGGGGCGCTATAAGTAACAAGTCAATATCTGCCGCTACCCGCTGCATGTGTGCTAGCCATGAGAGTCTATCTAGGCACTCAGACAGGGGGCGCTATAAGTAACAATATCTGCCGCTACCCGCTGCATGTGTGCTAGCCATGAGGGTCTATCTAGGCACTCAGACAGGGGGCGCTATAAGTAACAATATCTGCCGCTTCCCGCTGCATGCGTGCTAGCCATGAGGGTCTATCTAGGCACTCAGACAGGGGGCGCTATAAGTAACAATATCTGCCGCTACCAGCTGCATGGGTGCTAGCCATGACAGTCTATCTAGGCACTCAGACAGGGGGCGCTATAAGTAACAATATCTGCCGCTACCCGCTGCATGTGTGCTAGCCATGAGGGTCTATCTAGGCACTCAGACAGGGGGCGCTATAAGTAACAATATCTGCCGCTTCCCGCTGCATGCGTGCTAGCCATGAGGGTCTATCTAGGCACTCAGACAGGGGGCGCTATAAGTAACAATATCTGCCGCTACCCGCTGCATGGGTGCTAGCCATGAGGGTCCATCTAGGCACTTAGCTGGTCTTTAATCTATGGGCATGGTGGTTGGGGCTTGGTGCATCAAGTTAACCCTGTAAACCCCACCCACCCTATGTAAGGGCACCTGTCCCATCTCCACTTTGACTACTGCCGCACCAGCAGTAACCTCCCCTTTAAGGATGATGCCTACATGCCTAATTTAGTGTTGTGAGACATGGATATAGTGCAGGTGAGTAACTCGCCATAGGGTTGGCATGATGCATGAATATAGCGCTGGCAGGTAACTCGGTGCATCATGCTTACCCCCTGGAAGTGCATCATCTAGGGTAGATATGATGCATCATAACGGCAAAAGGACAGAATGCATTAAAGCACTGCGCTGCCTTTAAAGGTAAATGTAATTTAGGGCCCTCTTGATTCCTCCTACAGCACGTCTGAGAGTGCTCATGGAACTATTTTAGCCAATACAGGTATGAAGAGGCGTATGAACACGAGCTCACTTTGCTGAAATACACGCGTTTACTTCCCGTGCAGAAAGAAGCTTCGTGGTGGAGACGTATGGATTGGTGGACACCTAGCACGCAGCCCACACAGCGACCACACAGGTACTCTTTAGCCTCCAGAACTTAGTCTGTAGTGGCTATGCCAGGTTAGTCACATTGGGACATTGGTCAGGCATGACCAAGGGCTATTCAGAAAAAAACTGAGGCAAAACAACATATGCCTAATGCCTTACTCGAATGCACTTAGCCTAATACTCATTTAAATGGAGAAGACTGAGGTGAGTTGGTCAGTGCTGACCAACTTGACAGTATTAAATAACCCAGGTTGGTCGTATAGGAAGCCAGAAAATAACTCACTAAGTTCAGTACTATTGACTTATTTGTTAGGCGGCACTGACTAAGTTCTGGAGCGTTATGATTCTCAGTGCAGGGTGGGGCGGAGACAACTGGCTGCTTCAGCCTTTGTAGTACCCGGTTACCTGTCTCACCGTCAGCCATGCTGATCTCACAGGGCCTCTCCTACTGCCACACCTAGAGGCAGGTCCTATTACTGCAGCTTCAACCCTGACAACTTTCACACGTCAAACAGAAATAGGCATCAGCTTACACATACAGCGCTCAAAGAGTTAAAAGAGGGATAGACCCCTGAGCCAAATGGAGTAGAAATGCTGTGAATTCTATATAGCCTACCTCAGGGAATCGGCATGTTGAGAGGCAAACAGTAGCAGGGAAGGACTGGGTAGACTACTTCTCCCCCCCCCCCCCCCCCCCCGGGTACCTACAGCAAACACTGCGGCCTGTACGGTGCCTGCAGGCACTGCCCGGCATTATCATCAGTCCCATCCCGTCCCACCTCCTACTGAGACATCTACAGCCGCCAAGGACTCTTCAAGGTGCTTTGTGATAAGAAGGAGAGATCTATAGGGGTGTAACATGGTATTGGCAGGCTACACAAAAATGGAAGCCTATTGTATCAGAGTGTACAAAATATAATTCTCAACTGTTTTCTGCAGGGTAGTTCTGCTGCACACCGCTAGGTCAGCAACTGGGCTGTGACACCCTGACAGTGGCCATCTTGAAAAGCTGATAATGTCATGCATTAAGATGGCTGCCTGCAGACAAGATGGCTGCCTAGAGACAAGATGGCTGCCTGCAGACAAGATGGCTGCCTAAAGACAAGATGGCTGCCTAGAGGCAAGATAGCTGCTGAGAGACAAGATGGCTGCCTAGAGGCAAGATGGCTGCTGAGAGACAAGATGGCCGCCTACAGACAAGATGGCTGCATAGAGACAGGATGGCCACCACAGACAAAATTGCCACTTAGAGACAAGATGGCCGCCTGGAAACAAGATGGCCACCTAGAGACAAACAAGATTGCTGCCTTTAGACAAGATGGCCACCTAGAGACAAAATGGCTGCCTAGAGACAAGATGGCCGCCTAGAGACAAGATGGCTGTTGATAGACAAGATGGCCACTTAGGGACAGGATGGCTGCCTAGGGACAAAATTGCTGTCTAAAGACAAGATGGCCACCTAGAGACGGCTGCCTAGACAAGATAGCTAACAAGATGGCTGCCTAGCGACAAGATGGCTGCCTAGCAACAAGATGGCTGCCTGCACAGTATGATACATCAAAGCTGTATACCTCAGCTCCCAGCTGTGCTTATTAGCCTCATGAGGTATAGAGCCCCATTCTGTACCTTTATCTTCCCTCTAGAACTGTGGTATAAAACAAGACACGGCCTGTAACGTGGCAGACCTTGAAGTCTAGAACTGTGGTATAAAACAAGATAAGGCCTGTAATGTGGCAGACCTTGAAGTCTAGAACTGTGGTATAAAACAAGACAAGGCCTGTAATGTGGCAGACCTTGAAGGCCGTCTAGAACTGTGGTATAAAACAAGACACGGCCTGTAATGTGGCAGACCTTGAAGTCTAGAACTGTGGTATAAAACAAGACACGGCCTGTAATATGGCAGACCTTGAAGGTCGTCTAGAACTGTGGTATAAAACAAGACAAGGCCTGTAATGTGGCAGACCTTGAAGGTCGTCTAGAACTGTGGTATAACACAAGACAAGGCCTGTAATGTGGCACACCTTGAAGGTCGTCTAGAACTGTGGTATAAAACAAGACAAGGCCAGTAATGTGGCACACCTTGAAGGTCGTCTAGAACTGTGGTATAAAACAAGACAAGGCCAGTAATGTGGCACACCTTGAAGGCCGTCTAGAACTGTGGTATAAAACAAGACAAGGCCAGTAATGTGGCAGACCTTGAAGGTCGTCTAGAACTGTGGTATAAAACAAGACAAGGCCTGTAATGTGGCACACCTTGAAGGCCCTCTAGAACTGTGGTATAAAACAAGACAATACCAGACCTTGAAGGCCTGTGATCAGCAGCTGGCAGCCACCAGGCCGGGGGCCGGGGGGAGAAGTAATCATTTCGTCCCCAACACTTTATCTTGTAGATGTTGTAGAACCAATTTGTCTGAGTTGTGGACAAGAGAAGCTCATTAGGGTGCGGCAGCAGCAGCAGGCGGCGGGGCGCGGCCGGCTGTGAGCTTTACTTACACCAACTCTATTTATGTCCTTTCTACAGCCCGGCCACTACAAGGGGCCATGTCTACTGACTAGTCATTCAAGTGTCTGTCTTCCTGTAAGACTGCCTTCAGCTGACAGTGTGGCTGTAGGGGCAGAGGCATAGGAGGCAAATCTTCATGGGGGGGGGGGGGGGGCATTAGAGGGCCCCAGACGGGGGGTTGCTGTGTCACTTGTCGATTATAAGAAATGTCAATGTCTCTTGTTAATTTTAAGAAAAGGGTTTTGTCACTTGTCACTGACACTGTAAAAATGTCACTAGGTCTCATGTCACTTGTCGATTTTAAGGAATGCCTATGTCATTTGTCGATTGTTAGAAATAGGTCTTGTCCCTTGTCACTAGGCTCATGTCGATTTGTCGATTTTACCCGTATGGGGCCCTATTAGGGGGGCCCATTGGCGCCCACTCCTACCAGATTTAAGCGTTGGTTTTTATGCATGATGGTCCATATACACAATTATGTTATTATTGTATAGAAGAGTAGTGTTTGAGCCCCCTTTAATTCTAATTAGGGGGACAGACCCGGCGGGCCATACTCCTGTGCTCAATTTTTCACTATGTGGGAGAGGTAAGATTTGGGACTTATGTGTATTATAGTGTAGGGTCTTGACAAATTTTGGGGGGGCGGGGGGCCTGAGTATGTTTCTCTGTGATTGGGGGGGCCCGGGCCCCCCTGCCCCCCCCCCTTCCTATGCCACTGAGGGGTGTGGATGTTGTGGCTGTCTGAGAACTGACCGCAGTATTGATCCTAGTGTGGCAGGGGGGGGGGAGGAGGGCAGGGGGAGATGTATCATGAGGGGGCGGAGGTGAACTGGCAGTACTCTCCACACGACCCATCTATTAACACACACATTCATCGCTCAACGCCTGTCAGCCTAATGTAGGCAAATTACACAAGCCACGCACCTCAACACTATACCATCATCCGTTATGGAGACGGTTATTTGTGAGGCACTTTCTGTGGAAGTCTATAAGTTACCCTGTACAGCAATGGATATTGTTCATTTCTATACTTGGTTCAGCAGTACATACACAGTAATAATATTCACATTACCAATATTGCACCCAACATTAAATGTACACAAGCAAGTACATATACAGCAATAACATTCATATCACCAATATTTCACATTAAATGTAGACAAGCATTGTTATACATAATACCAAATATCTGACTGAGACACAACGACACATGGAGTAGGGGGTGCAGAGCCTCCTGCATCTTCCCCATCTATTACAAGTAGAAGCATTCTCCGCTCCTTGTCTATCTTGTTAATGTGGAGGAGTGCAGAGTATTGGGGCTCCAGACACGAGCACCAATCAGTTACAGCGGCTGTATGTTGGGGAACCAGCAGTGAATAGGGCCTTAAAAAAAAATTGTTGTGTCCCGGTATCCCGACCGACCCTCTGTTTTTGGGGCCGACTCTGATTTTTAAAATTTGAGTGGAAATTTATGCCATTTTTTACTTCTTACTACCAAAATTACTTTCTTTTACTAAATAGTAGTAACACTGGAACACAACAATTATTTTTAGGCCTAACCATGAGTGAATAACCCCTTTAGCAGGATGAATATAACATTCACACTTTGTCCTGCATAGGGGAATTCACAAATTTGATGTGACTATAGCATACTCTGCAGTCTTACAGCTGATGCAAATATCTAAAATGATGCAGAAACTAAGACAAATTGAGTAGGGGGTGAGGAGTCTCCTTCATCGTGGTACTCAGTTACCAGTAGAAGCCCTGATGGCTGCTGGGCTGTCTGCTTGGTGTGAAGTACCGCCGGGTACTGGAGGCCTCCAGACGGGGACCGATCTGTAACACCGATCAGTAACACTACAGGGAACTGTCCTGAGGAGGCAATAACCTCTCTAACACCAGCAATATTGCAGCCACACGATTAACGCATTTCCCGTCATGTAGATTTGGAGGCCGGAATGTCCCGATGATAAGACAGGACAACAGTCGCGGATCAAGGATTTTGGAAGGGGGGGAGGGGATGCCTAATTGGAAAAATTCCTCCTCTTAAAGCTTTGGGCCAAATTTTACATTTAGAAAAACCCGTAAATTTTGCACTGTTTACCTCAGCACCTATATTACACCCCCACTGTTTACCCGCCCTGTCGGGGGCGGAGGAGACAGTGTGGTGTTTATGAGTGAGGCGTGGGAGTGAGTAACACTGTGGGTGTGAGTGTGGGTGTGAGTGTGAGTAATGGTTCATCTAAGCCTCGTCTCAGGCTGTATACACCCGCCTGACACGATGATACAAGTTTTCTTTACACCACAAACCTCTTTACGACAGTATGACGCTTCTAGATTTAACACATCTTTACAGCAGAAACCTCTTCCGACAGCGTGATATCTCTAGTATTCAAGTTGTTTGTTTATGCAAGTAATGCAATATGAGTAACCTGCTTCCACTGCATTACTGCATCCTGCCGCACCTTTTGGAGTGTATCGACCTAATATGCTTTATCTTTTTTGAAAAAAGGTAGCTTTGGCAGATAAAAGGAGGTATCACACTTCATTATTTTAAAGCCAATATGCTTGAAAGCATCACTGGCAAGTTAATCGCAAGGGCTGAATTCATGAACCATGCCGACAAAATACCATAGCACATTAAAGCACTACGCTGGCCTGGCAGGGCTATTCATTGTCAGCACCGCTATAGCAGGCATGGTGTATTGACTGACATTAAATTGGAAATCTCATGCAGAACGTTAGACGCACTTAGAGGCCCCCGGCGACATTAATGCAGGCTTGGTGTATTGACGTCAAGTCTGACGCTTAATTGGAAATTTCACCGAACGCTTCAGCTGCTTGTCGTGTTCTTTAGCAGTAAACAATTTTTTAATATGCTTTCAAGGAAGTCCCATTTTGCTGAAAGAGTGTAATATTGATAGGCGTGCTTAAATGTGATGATCAGTGGTAAGATGAGTTTATGAGGGGGTGGACACTTTCCCACATACTACTTTACATCTAGCAGTCATTAGAGACACCCAACTGTGGTCAGACAAACATGTCTGATCCATGAATGCAGCAACGGTGAGTAACTCACTGATGCAGCACCAGTGAGTTACTCGCCAGTGCTGCATTTATGACCATGCAAATAACCAATCAGGCTGTCCCTACAGGGTTAAAGCCGGCTAAACGCAGCGCTTCACTTTAATGGCGTCAGGCTGTCCCTACAGGGTTAAAGCCGGCTAAGCACATCAGGCTGTCCCTACAGGATTAAAGCCGGCTAAATGCGGCGTTTCACTTTAATGGCGTCAGGCTGTCCCTACAGGGTTAAAGCTAGCTAAACGCGGGACGCTTCACTTTAATGGCCGCCCACTTAGTTCCACTACAGTGATTGGCTGGTCTGTGAGACGGCTAATGGCTGCTGTACGTTATAACTGCCTCTATAATTACCAGGCACCGCGTATTGATTTACACCCAGACCCTTCATTACACATCTCCCCATGTCAGTCCAGCCTCACAGCATGCCATGTTTTGGTATTGGTACAAAAACATCTTTATTGCATGGATTTTGATCATCATAAAGTGGTGTAGATGCAGTGATTCAGCATGAGGAGATGCTCGGGGCGGGAATGTGCCGTGAGATGTAGGAGGCCGGTGGCTGCAGTCCAACTAACGTGTCCTTAAACATCCCTGAGTACCGGATAAATGTCCCACACTTCACTTAAATCACAACGCACTCCGCTCTGCTCCACAGAGCAGGGTTTGAGTTGAGTCTACGAGAACCTAATGGTGGGATGAGGCCTGTTATGGCAGTCTTCTACAGGCACTAATAATGATACATTGTATCCTTTAGTCCTCATACTGAATGAATGCAGCCCTGTTATCATAACTCACAGTGCTGCATTCATGCATCATGCTGACCCTGCAGGGTTGATACACTCCTGAATGCTCGGTGTGATGCACCAATTTACCCCCCAGTGCTGCAGTGATGCATCATAATGACACACAGCCATTGAGGCATTGCGTGGAGCTGGACCGGTTATGGACTGTCTGGGGCTAGCTGCCAGGTACCCTCACCAGGTCTGGGCATGTCTAATGGCAGACAGATAACATCTACATGTTACAGAAGATGTAACAGGATAAGCAATGTAACCACATGGTCAGGTTTCAACCAGGATCAGAATAAATTTCCATTACAATGGAATCAATGCCAAAATTTCATTATGAGGTGGTTGGGATTCAAATGGTACCCGAGGCACCATATAATGAGGAAGAGACATGCGCGTCTAAAGCGGCTTTAAATTGTCATCTCAGGCCAGTGTTCCACGATTATCAGATCAACTGTCATGCTTTGGATTCATAAATTACTATAATTCTCAGGATGCAGGATTACCACAACAATTTCAGATTGAAATTCCATGACAATTTACCATGACATTTTATATATTTGTGGGGTTATAGGGATCAGGAGCCAGACAATTTCTAAAATCTAGAAAGCAAATGGTACATTCTAGGGGACTCTGTTATATTCAGTTAATTGTGTCATTTTCGATGACATTCCAAGAGAACTTCTTTTTTATTCCATGACATTCCATGACCTGTAGGAACCCTGGTAGACCCAGCCCCTGGTTGCGAAAGGACAGGTATTTTTACCATATATTACGACGTACTGCAAAAGACGGAAATATGGCAACAAATCTATGACAGAGATACTGTTACGTGCGGCTGCAACATGAATTCTCGCTGTTGAATAACGAGAGTAAAAACACACAATTCCCAACAGTGTTTGCTTGTCCGGATAATAAGAGCAAAAACAGACCTTGATGTTGCTTCTTCTGCCTCATATGTTCTCCGCCTTGATCGATGCAAAGCAGGCTTTTTATGAAGAACCTCATTTTTCAGACGACAATACCCACATTGCCAACACGCAGTGATGCTTCTTGCCAACCTTGATCTGATTATCCTTCTGAGTGTGCCACAGTCCATTCACCTCACTAAAAGCATTCTATTTATGATTTGTCTCCACTGAGAAAGCAATCTGTATGCCACTGTGTACCTCTTTATCTTTAGCTGTTTTTAATTTACTTTGAGGTTTAAACAAACACTAGGCCTTCATGAAGCTCATTACATCTGTAGAGGTATGATGATGTACAGAACCGTACTGTTATAACACCTGGCACTTATAACTTTGGTGGCATGACTACCCCCGGCTCTTATACAAGACAGGCGCTTAGTTAATTTTAGTGGTTAAGAAGTATTTGAGGGCTCCCCTACCCCCAGTACTTATGCAAGACCTGGCGCTTGTGAAAAACCGGCGTTTAAACGCGATGGAACAGTAACCATAGTTAAACATGTACATTACGTAGTGCTATATACATTGGCTATTGAGATATCTGAAGAGTTAACCATGGTAACACTTGTCCTTTAAACTAGGAAATCCTTATAAGTAACTTATAAGCAGCCATTTAAAAGTGAAAACCTTGACTGCAGGTTTCTCTCCCCCAGTCAGTAAGTGAGTGTATGGGGCACATTGTAAGTAATTCAGCCCTAATGAGTTGCCATCCTCCCTGACCATTAGTACAGTGAGCGGCCGGTTCAGTAAACCAGCCCGCCTTATCAGGGCGGGACCGGTCGTCTCCCGTTACAACCAGCCTGTATGTAATTAGCCGTAATGACCAGCGGCTACTGTGGATAAGGCTCCCGGTGAGTGCCTCAGTTTGTGGATCCCTTACTGCAGCCTTATTGTGAGACCAGTGAAAAAGCTTCAAGAGCAAATGGCTCGGATTAAGGGCATGTCAAAAGGTTTCGCCTCAAATGGAAGATGTTTTTTGGGGCAGATTCTAGTGGTTATTTGAGAGGGTATGGTTTGTGCTATAGGTAGCTTCATCTATCACAGCAGCCGCAATGTGAATAGCACATAGTGTATGCGAATAGCAGATTGTATGAAATAATTGAGAAATCTGAGAAAAATCTTTCCGTTTTGATCTACTATGGTTTTAAATAGCTGAGATTTTGTTAATTAGTAATTTGCTTGAGTGGCTATCCATTCCCCAAAGATGGAAATACCACATTTAATGCACAATGTGTACAGTACAATTAGCAGGAACTCAACGCCTGTTTGTGGAAGCTCTCCAACAGTGCCACGCTTGGAATGAAGGACATTCAATTAAAACAACAATAACCTCAACATGGGCAGAAACAACACAGATAACGGAAAAACACACACCGGGCAAAACTAGGCTGCATTATTCACAGTCCTGCACACTACCACAACTAGGTGAGGGTCCTGGTGGTACGTAGTCCTATACAGACTCCTGCCACAACTACCGTAAAACCTTGGCTATAAGCCGAATTTTATTTGGCGTTTTTATTTGCTATAAGCCGAATTTTAAGCCCCAAACTCCAATTCGGCTTATAGGCGAGGTTTTAATAATGTAGAAACATAGTGAAAACTAATTTCAAGCACTTTTGTTATAAGCCGAATTTTTACTCCCAAACTCACATTCGGCTTATAGCCAAGGTCGGCTTATAGCCAAGGTTTTACGGTAGGTGAGGGTTTTGGTGGTACCTAGTCCTACTCAGACCCCTGCCACAATTAGGTGAGGGTTTTGGTGGTTCCTAGTCCTATACAGACTCCTGTCACCACTAGGGAATGGTCCTGGTTGTACCTAGTCCTACTCAGACTCCTGCCACAACTAGGTGAGGGTCTTGGTGGTACCTAGTCCTATCCAGACCCCTGCCACAACTAGTAAGGGTACCTAGTACTGTACAGACTACTGCAACAACTAGGTAAAGGTCCTGATGGTACCTACTCCTGTTCAGACTCCTGCCACAACTAGGTAAGGGTCCTGGTGGTACCTAGTCCTGTACAGACTCCTGCCACAACTAGGTAAGGGTCCTGGTGGTACCTAGTCCTGCTCAGACTCCTGCCACAACTAGGTAAGGGTCCTGGTGGTACCTAGTCCTGCTCAGACTACTGCCACAACTAGGTAAGGGTCCTGGTGGTACCTAGTCCTACTCAGACTCCTGCCACAACTAGGTAAGGGTCCTGATGTTAGCTACTCCTGTTCAGACTCCTGCCACAACTAGGTAAATACCCTAATTGCAGTGCAGGAAACAAATAATGAATGGTCTGATGTGATTTCTGTAGGGAATCGCCATTAAAGGCTGCAGGACCACCTAGACTGTACACACAAAAACCCTGGTGTTTGAAAGGCACAACTAAAGACTAAAATTTTCCTGAGCATAATGACAAATGCCCAGCAGTCGGGTTTGGTTAAAATGCTTTTAGTGTTGACAGGCTGACATGAGTGGCTGGGTTGCCGTGATGTGGGGACTGACAGGGCAGTGATGCCCCGCGGCACCAGGGTTCTGTGTGGGTCTGTTACATGGCCGTGCCCTGCATGCCCTGTGTCCGCTCCATACTGCACGTGCCACACTTGCACACATCACCCATGCATACAGCACCTGTACCCTTAGGGAGTGGTCATTTTTTAACAACAGCGGGTGTCGGTGGATTTTTTACGCCAGTGGGTCACAATCTTCCCGGAGGGGTCGAAGTCTTTTCAGTCCCCCCCCCCCCAGGCAGGTTGAAATTGAGCAAGGCCGAGCTCTTTGAGCTATAGTAAGGCACAGGCATTTTCACTAAAAAGGGGTCCAGTTTTTTGGTCCCCCCCCTCAGGAGGGATCCACATTTTTTTGGTTCAACCCCCCAATCCACCCCCCCTCCTCATTGTTAAAATATGACCACTCCCTTATACAGACTGATTCCCCCTGCAGTGCCTATCTCTATTTCTACTGTGTAACTCCACTTTATCCATGCCACCTTTACAGTGGCCTTTCTGTACACTGACACTTTTCATCTCATCATCCTGCTGCCTCCTCCATTTCGTCTCATGTCAATGTATCATGTCTCAACTACAGAAACTGTATATGCTAACCTAATACTTGATCTAACATATGGAATCTACAGCATTGTTCTCTTTTTCTTTCAAGTTAACGAAACTTAT
Organism: Harmothoe impar; assembly: GCA_947462335.1. Taxonomy (NCBI): domain Eukaryota; kingdom Metazoa; phylum Annelida; class Polychaeta; order Phyllodocida; family Polynoidae; genus Harmothoe; species Harmothoe impar. The sequence goes on along the minus strand of OX381705.1, from coordinate 108,390,032 downwards.
ACCGCATTTCGTATGATTCTTTTGTTAAATAATGGGCTCTATGTTGGCTCACTGAAACTGTGCTTGGCTTGTATAGCTGACTCTAACCAGATCTACATTTCAGCCATGTCAATACCAAATAAAGAACCACCTGTGCTCAATCACACAACACAAAACTACCTCTTATTTAGGAGGTAAGGCACATTAAAGAATCCCTCACCCACCTGTATACAGTTTTTCTTCAAACATCAATATGTCTTTTTATACAGCAATTTGTCCATCATAAGATCAGCAGTCATACAAGTCAATCAGAAGGAGCCTTTACTCCTCAGATACTTTGCTGTATTGACTATTCCCTGGGTGCTGCTGTGCGGGGAGGGCATGTCGTGATGCGACTGTTATGTTTGGTGGGACGGTAATCCCGTGTTGACGGGCGGTATCTCAGCACAAGACAAGGCAATAACAGCACCTGGTATCTCTCCTCACGACACACGAGGGTCCATGCTAACCTCTGTCTGCCTCCTCCTGAACACATTCTCAGCTTCTCAGCCTGCTTGCCATCTGGTGCGACCTTTATGAGGAATTAACATTGTTCAACAGCTCACATCAGGTGAGAAACACATAGTTTTAACCCATCAAATCATTAAGCTCTTAACTGTCAAGATGCATGAATGTAGTCCTGCCGAGTAACTCGCTGGGGCTGTATTCAATGGATAATGCGGGCCCAACAGGGTTGATACACTGCTGAGGGGTTGGCATGATGTATTCATGCAGTCCTAGCGAGTTGACTCGGCACCGCTGCATTCATGCATCATGTCGACAAAGGGTCTATAAAAGGTTAATGTACGGTACATGTATCCATCTCAGCAGGAGAGAAGGGAGGCTCATGTGGTATCAAATCCCTAAGACTGATGGTAACACACAATACACCCAACTCTATCTGATACTTGGGTGACAAGGGTTTGCCTTAATTGCCTTCACACTCACACTCCCCACACTCCACAAGGAGCCCACAGAGTAGCAGCAGCAGGTGGTGGACAGCCTGTAAGCAGTCCCCAGTGGCTGGCACTTAAACAATACCCGTTATTGATCCCAGATTGATGCCCGACACAGACACAGGAGGACACCGGGATGCCCCCACACGGCCGCACAAGGAGACCACCGGGGGGGGGGGGGGGGGGGGGGGGGGGCTCAGATGGGGGCTGAGGGGCCCCCCGCCCCCCCCCCCCCCAATATCAATATTTAGTTAGAGCTGCCCTGAGAGGAGGGTAATGGGTTTGGCCGCTGACTCGTGCGGCCGCCTTGGTCGGATCGATGTCAGCGGGTCTTCCCTCCGTTGGGTGGGTGCTTAAGGACAGAGCCTCGTTAAACACAATAGCACAAAAACAACTTTAGGCCGATCCTAGAAGCTGCACTGGCGATATGATTATAAATGATGACTTCAGGACCGTACCATATTAGAAAAACTCGAGGATTTTTTAGCCGTACCTAGGCTTTGGGCTGATCCTATAAGGTGCCTCTGCATGGGTAAAAATCGACACGTGCGACACGGCGACACGGCCCTTTTAAAAATCGACACGTGCGACACAGCACTTTTAAAAATCGACGGACACAGACATCTTTATAAGACCCTATACATTGTGTATACATAAAAATCGACACGACGACACAGCCCTTTTTGCTAAAAATCGACACAGCGACATGTTCAAAATCGCGGGACCCCATGTAGAGGCACTATAAGGCCAACCGGCGATCTAACTTGCGTACTAGCTCCGGCCTATGCGGATCTTACGGTAAATGTGATTTTCATCCTCATAGATGTTCATTTGACTGCATGAATGTAGGTCTATACATGATAACTAGTTGTTGGTGAGACTTTTTGGTGAAAACTCCAAACCCTCGCACATACATCTCGACTGTCTGTTGTCCTACAATGCACGAATGCAACAGACAGTCTCGACGTGGAGAACATCGTTTGCTATTCTCTAAATAGTATTCTTTGCTCTTTGGCGATACCAAATGGTACTGAAGAGGGGTCAAGCACCGAGACCAATACTGGGAGGGGAGAGGCTTATTGTAAACAACAGCAAGGGTGAGCTGACCTTGTCTTTGTCCATTCATGACAATGATCACCGGTTGTGGTAAGGTTGTAGTCAGCCTAGCCTGAAATCCCAAACCGGCACAATACAGAATAACACAATGGGAAACAAATAATTCAACTCAAAAATGTGCAATTCAAATTCTAATACCAAGTTGGCAAACTTCTTGCTGGGAATGTAAGGATAGAAACTTCAGCTGCACACAATATTGAATTGTTGCTTTCTTTATGACAATGTTTTAGATTGAAGTCGATCGCCATCTGAATTCTAATTTGAAAAAGGAAGGGAGAAAAAACATGAAAGGTTTCATCTCCCTCCAAGGTTTTACGTGTCCCATTCAAAAGAAGCCCTTTATTAGTCGTGGCCACGCGGGACAATCAATCGCTGGTGTTTTTGTCGCTATATTGTTTTACGGGAGACAGAACAAAACTGATTCCCAGTCACGATCAAATTCCACACACATGTATGAGAAAGAGCAGACGAATGTTGTTTTGTGGAAAGTATTGGCCATGGTGTGGAGAGGGAGGAGGGCGGTGGGGGCCGGTGTGGGGGCAGCGGGAGGGGAGGGAGAAGAGGAGGGGAGAGCATGATACCGTAAGATGTCTCATCACAAGTTCTCCTCATCTGCACTGCATCATGCCCACTTTCGAAGGATATCAACAGAGTAGGGTTCGCATGATGCACAAATGTAGCGCCGGCGAGGAATTGCCAACAAATTAGCTCAATGTTTTAAAGCATAATGCTGCCCATAAATAGTTAAGAGAGGATGGAGGAGGGGAGGTAGAGAGTGAGACTACATAGAAGTGCAGACGGAAGCAGAGCGAAGTAGACGGGGAAGTAGCCGGAGACGGGGGGAGGAGTGAGAGGAGAGGGAGGGAGGAGTGAGAGGAGAGGGAGGAAGGAGTGAGAGGAGAGGGAGGAAGGAGTGAGAGGAGAGGGAGGGAGGAGTGAGAGGAGAGGGAGGGAGGAGTGAGAGGAGAGAGAGGAGTGAGAGGGGAGGGAGGGAGGAGTGAGAGGAGAGGGAGGGAGGAGTGAGAGGAGAGGGAGGGAGGAGTGAGAGGAGAGGGAGGAGTGAGAGGAGAGGGGGAAGGAGTGAGAGGAGAGGGAGGAGTGAGAGGAGAGGGAGGGAGGAGTGAGAGGAGAGGGAGGAGTGAGAGGGGAGGGAGGGAGGAGTGAGAGGAGAGGGAGGAGTGAGAGGAGAGGGAGGGAGGAGTGAGAGGAGAGGGAGGAGTGAGAGGGGAGGGAGGGAGGAGTGAGAGGAGAGGGAGGAGTGAGAGGAGAGGGAGGGAGGAGTGAGAGGAGAGGGAGGAGTGAGAGGGGAGGGAGGGAGGAGTGAGAGGAGAGGGAGGAGTGAGAGGAGAGGGAGGGAGGAGTGAGAGGAGAGGGAGGAGTGAGAGGGGAGGGAGGGAGGAGTGAGAGGAGAGGGAGGGAGGAGTGAGAGGAGAGGGAGGGAGGAGTGAGAGGAGAGGGAGGAGTGAGAGGGGAGGGAGGGAGGAGTGAGAGGAGAGGGAGGAGTGAGAGGGGAGGGAGGGAGGAGTGAGAGGAGAGGGAGGGAGGAGTGAGAGGAGAGGGAGGGAGGAGTGAGAGGAGAGGGAGGGAGGAGTGAGAGGAGAGGGAGGGAGGAGTGAGAGGAGAGAGAGGAGTGAGAGGAGAGGGAGGGAGGGAGGAGAGGAGAGGGAGGGAGGAGTGAGAGGAGAGGGAGGGAGGAGTGAGAGGAGAGGGAGGGAGGAGTGAGAGGAGAGGGAGGGAGGAGTAAGAGGAGAGGGAGGGAGGAGTGAGAGGGGAGGGAGGAGTGAGAGGAGAGAGAGGAGTGAGAGGAGAGGGAGGAGTGAGAGGAGAGGGAGGGAGGAGTGAGAGGGAGGGAGGGAGGAGTGAGAGGAAGGGAGGAGTGAGAGAGAGAGAGGAGTGAGAGGAGAGGGAGGAGTGAGAGGAGAGGGAGGGAGGAGTGAGAGGGAGGGAGGGAGGAGTGAGAGGGAGGGAGGAGTGAGAGGAGAGGGAGGGAGGAGTGAGAGGAGAGGGAGGAGTGAGAGGAGAGGGAGGGAGGAGTGAGAGGAGAGGGAGGGAGGAGTGAGAGGAGAGGGAGGGAGGAGTGAGAGGAGAGAGGGAGGAGTGAGAGGAGAGGAAGGAGTGAGAGGAGAGGAAGGAGTGAGAGGAGAGGGAGGAGTGAGAGGAGAGGGAGGAGTGAGAGGAGAGGAAGGAGTGAGAGGAGAGGAAGGAGTGAGAGGAGAGGGAGGAGTGAGAGGAGAGGGAGGAGTGAGAGGAGAGGGAGGAGTGAGAGGAGAGGAAGGAGTGAGAGGAGAGGAAGGAGTGAGAGGAGAGGGAGGAGTGAGAGGAGAGGGAGGAGTGAGAGGAGAGGGAGGAGTGAGAGGAGAGGGAGGGAGGAGTGAGAGGAGAGGAGAGGGAGGAGTGAGAGGAGAGGGAGGGAGGAGTGAGAGGAGAGGGTGCTGTAAGGAGGCTGTAAGGGGATGAGGGCACCGGGAGCTGAATCCTCTGGGGCAATCCCTCCTGCTCCTTTTTCTACATTTCCCTTTATTTCAGGCAGCCAGAGCGGTGCCTGCCTGTCTGCGCCCAAATTGGTCGTCATCCAATAACCCGTCCTCCACCATGTCTCGGCCATAACTCTGTCAGCCGGTCACCGTCTACAGACGGCTATCTGCTGACCTGAGGCTGGGGCTGCTGCTCCCCTTGCTTTAATACAGGGGTCTTTTGTCACCATGATGCATCAATGCAGCCTAAGCCAGTGATGCATCAGTGCATCATGCTGACCAAAGAGGGTTGATACACTCCCGATCGATGATCAAGAGTTACTCGCCTCACTGTGTTGGTGCATCATGATGACCAAGGCACATGAAGCATTAAGGCATCATACTATCCTTATAGCGCTTAACCCTTTATTGACGGCATGTTGCTCAAAGATGACATTGATGGCGAGTTATTCCCCGGGGCTGCATTGGTGCATGATGCCTTCCATTTGGGAGTGTCTCAAGCCCGAAGGGTCAGCTTAATGTTTGAATGCAGCTTTCATACATCATGGCAACCTACTGCATGATGCACTAAGGCATGATCCACTAAGGCATGATGCACTAAGGCATGATGCGGTCCGTAACGGGTGCAGCCCTGACTGGGTGCTGGGAGGTCGGCCGGGTACAAGTTGGCGCCAGTCGCAGCCCGATAAGGAGGGACGACTTCTTTCCGGGCTCCTTTTTAAGACGCAGCACCCAGAGTCTGGTTACTGGGTGGCTTTAGGTGCGGCTAGCAGCTCCCGCCGTCCTTTAGTACAGTACATGCTGGGAGTGGGGGCAGTTTCTGTCAGCTTTTACAGCAGTTTTCGCGTCCTGCAGCGGCAGATAGCGCGATGTGACATATTGGATGACGGAAGTGGATCTGACTCATGCCTCATGTTACATAGCACCCACTGTATCTCTGTCTGCAGTCCCTCAGTACGTTGTTGCAGCGTTTTGAAGCCCCAGGAAAGCGGGGGCAGGCTTACAGCAACATTTATAGGCTGGGCCAAACTTGGGAGAAACTTAAAATTAACTCCATGTAATAACAAAGGATTCTGCAACAGCCAACAAGGAGAGATGTGGGGGACAAGAGTGGAGAGAGCAAAGGGGAAAGCCAGGATCTTGTATCTTCAGGAATGAAAGTGACTAATCTCAAAAAAACTCGAAATGTTCAAATTGGGGCCCCTAAATAAAGGTCCTCTTGTTAATAACAGGTCTTTGCGACAAACTTTTAACTGGCAACACAGAGATGTAGAGATTCCTGACGGGAAGCAGTATTGGTGAATGTCAGTGTAACTGTCTCTGTTCACTCATATATCCCATACACTGTTCCCAATGCGCCATGTCCTTTTAACAAAGTTCAGCGACGTACTGTTCACCATGTGTGTATACTGCTAGCCCGATGCGTCTTTCTCTCCCTCTTGTATTTTCTTATACATGTACCCGGGTAGCTCCTTATGAATCATCCAGAGTTAACACTTTCCACTTTCTCCTTACTGTCTATATGTATTATCATTGTCAGTCCTACACCTACCACACAAACCGGTTCCCCCATCTCCTGCCTCCTCTACCCGTGGTATACACAGCAGCACAATACAACCCTCGTGGGGCAGATTAGCGCAGACCGGAGACGATAAAACCTCTGATTGAACGACAATCACCGACTAAAAACTCCAAGGTGCTGAGAAAATATATAAAACCATTCCGTACGGACACTGATGATAAATAGGACCTTTTTAAGTGTCTATTTCTTGTTGCTAATTGATATTTTATTTTATTTTGCTTCATTATGTTTGATATAAGAACAAGGGTGGGTGCCTGTTTTATCGCATTAAGACGCTCAGACCTGAAGTACATTACTGTCCTCCATGTTTATCTCACGCTTTGCATTCTGGGAAGAAGCTGTGTTAGCCCTTTGCAGGCTGCGGAGTGTGTAAATGTCCTGTGATAAGAGTCATTATCGTCATGATGCATGAATGCAGCCCAGGGAAATTACAAGTGCTGCAGTTATGCATCATGCTGACCCTTTGAGGTTGATATCCCTGATGTATCGGCATGATGCATGAATGCCAGGGCTGCATTCATGTTTTCACGATGACAAAGGACAGGAAAGCACTGTGCAGCAAATAGTTACAAAGCCTCCTCTCCTCCTCCATCATGCCCCCACACTGGGGCTGCATGAGATAAGGCACTGTCTTAATCCGCCTCCTGCCCGCACTACTTTCTGTCAGCTCACTACTGGTACAACAGCATAGTCCTGTCTTAATCCGCCTCCTGCCCGCACTACTTTCTGTCAGCTCACTACTGGTACAACAAAATAGTCCTGTCTTAATCCGCCTCCTGCCCGCACTACTTTCTGTCAGCTCACTACTGGAACAACAACATAGTCCTGTCTTAATCCGCCTCCTGCCCGCACTACTTTCTGTCAGCTCACTACTGGTACAACAACATAGTCCTGTCTTAATCCGCCTCCTGCCTGCACTACTTTCTGTCAGCTCACTATTGGTACAACAACATAGTCCTGTCTTAATCCGCCTCCTGCCCGCACTACTTTCTGTCAGCTCACTACTGGTACAACAACATAGTCCTGTCTTAATCCGCCTCCTGCCCGCACTACTTTCTGTCAGCTCACTACTGGTACAACAACATAGTCCTGTCTTAATCCGCCTCCTGCCTGCACTACTTTCTGTCAGCTCACTACTGGTACAACAACATAGTCCTGTCTTAATCCGCCTCCTGCCCGCACTACTTTCTGCCTACTCACTACTTAGTGTGTGTGTACCTACGCAGCCTTCAGTAGAAACCTGGTACATCAACATAGTCCCCGGGACATGTGCAGTGATATTACTACCCCGCAATATCTCGTGGCAGTTATTTGGCTGCTGGTCCCTGTATTTATGAAGGGTTTAGATCATTCAGGCGGCAACCAGTGATATCACATACTGTATCCAGCGATCACCTGACGTACCGTGATGCATGAATGCAGCCCTGGTGAGTCAGTCACCACGGCTTCATTTATGCATCATGACGACAAAGGGACTGATGCATTAATGCATGATGCCCTCCCTAAAGGGTTAAAGCAGCATGCTGCCCTTAGAGGGTAAACAGCTCGTCCATCATGTGAAGCTGGCGAGTTATTCACCAGGCACGAGTAACTCGCCAAGGCCGCATTCATGCACCATAACTACAAAGCGTGCAGTACATTAAAGATGGGTTAGGAGCTAATTTGGGGTCAATTTTTATTTTTCATTTAAAGAACGCATTTGTGTTCA
>OX381705.1:108349966-108381978 GCA_947462335.1 Harmothoe impar | reverse complement strand
AAGCTGCGGCTTGTACGCGAGTCAGATCGGCGGTGCGGCTTGAAGGATCAGCCCAAGGTCAGGTTGCAGCTTATACGCCAGTTTTTGCTTTTATGGGACAGTACAAAAGTCACCATAATGAGATCGCCAGTGCGGCTTATAGGCTATAGGTGCGGTTTATACACGAGGTTTTACGGTAGCCCCACTAACGCTGTTAGGGTGCAGCCCCAAGGCAGACAGACTCTGTCAGAAGTTAGACAACAGTTAACAACATGATGCATTAATGGGAACATAGGACACAACTACAGGCAGCTTTCCTCAGGGCCCGAGCCACGCCCCCACCCCCACTCACACACACACCCATCATACGCATGATGGCTGAACAACATAGAACCCTCCAGCCCCCCCCCCTACCATGTGTTGTGAATTGAAGACTTATGAGCTGCAGTGTAGGAGGGACAGTTTAGACACAACATGGACACTAAATGGTCCCCAAACGGCGGTTGTGACTGCGGCGTCTTAGAGGAGCGTAATAGGCCTGGTCGTGTATACTACTGACGTGACTAGGGCAGCAACACGCAGGATGCATGAGTGGGGGGGGGGGGGGGCACAGGGGGAGCAGGTACCTGGGAGCACCCCCCCCCCCCACCCCCCCACCCGCCTCCTGCACCCCGCTCTCTCTACCTAATCCTGGCCGTATTAACCTTCCAAGGACTGCATCGTGATTGAATGCACCAAGCTCATTTGTCATCTTGATGCATGGATGCAGCGATGGTGAATAACTCGTCAGTTGCTGCATTCATGCATCATGCCGTCACTCCAGGCGGCATGATGCATGATACAGTGCTGGTCAGTTACACGGTGGTGCTGTATTGATGTATCATGACAACATGTCACCTTGAGCAGGGGTTAAGGACGCCACAAGTAAACACACCAAGGGGCCTTTGATGAAGGGTGCCTTAGTCATACACACAGCCAGAGGTTGGTGAACCCCATACAGGCCGCATTGTGCTTTAATGTACTGCACGCTTTGTAGTTATGGTGCATGGATGCGGCCCTGGCGAGTTACTCGTGCCTGGTGAATAACTCGCCAGCTTCACATGATGGACGAGCTGTTTTCCCTCTAAGGGCAGCATGCTGCTTTAACCCTTTAGGGAGGGCATCATGCATTAATGCATCAGTCCCTTTGTCGTCATGATGCATGAATGAAGCCGTGGTGACTGACTCACTAGGGCTGCATTCATGCATCACAGTATGTCAGGTAATAGCTGGATACAGTATGTGATATCACTGGTTGCCGCCTGAATGATCTAAACCTTCATAAATACAGGGACCAGCAGCCAAATAACTGCCACGAGATACTGCGGGGTAGTATTAGTCCCAGCTGTACGGGGCGTAGTAATATCACTGCACACGTCCCTGGAACCATGTAGTGCCATCAGGAGGCGGATTAAGACAGGACTATGTTGTTGTACCAATAGTGAGCTGACAGAAAGTAGTGCGGGCAGGAGGCGGATTAAGACAGGACTATGTTGTTGTACCCATAGTGAGCTGACAGAAAGTAGTACGGGCAGGAGGCGGATTAAGACAGGACTATGTTGTTTTACCAATAGTGAGCTGACAGAAAGTAGTGCGGGCAGGAGGCGGATTAAGACAGGACTATGTTGTTGTACCAGTAGTGAGCTGACAGAAAGTAGTGCGGGCAGGAGGCGGATTAAGACAGGACTATGTTGTTGTACCAGTAGTGAGCTGACAGAAAGTAGTACGGGCAGGAGGCGGATTAAGACAGGACTATGTTGTTGTATCAGTAGTGAGCTGACAGAAAGTAGTGCGGGCAGGAGGCGGATTAAGACAGGACTATGTTGTTGTATCAGTAGTGAGCTGACAGAAAGTAGTGCGGGCAGGAGGCGGATTAAGACAGGACTATGTTGTTGTATCAGTAGTGAGCTGACAGAAAGTAGTGCGGGCAGGAGGCGGATTAAGACAGGACTATGTTGTTGTATCAGTAGTGAGCTGACAGAAAGTAGTGCAGGCAGGAGGCGGATTAAGACAGGACTATGTTGTTGTACTAGTAGTGAGCTGACAGAAAGTAGTGCAGGCAGGAGGCGGATTAAGACAGGACTATGTTGTTGTACCAGTAGTGAGCTGACAGAAAGTAGTGCAGGCAGGAGGCGGATTAAGACAGGACTATGTTGTTGTATCAGTAGGGAGCTGACAGAAAGTAGTGCAGGCAGGAGGCGGATTAAGACAGGACTATGTTGTTGTACCAGTAGTGAGCTGACAGAAAGTAGTACGGGCAGGAGGCGGATTAAGACAGGACTATGTTGTTGTATCAGTAGTGAGCTGACAGAAAGTAGTGCGGGCAGGAGGCGGATTAAGACAGGACTATGTTGTTGTATCAGTAGTGAGCTGACAGAAAGTAGTGCAGGCAGGAGGCGGATTAAGACAGGACTATGTTGTTGTACTAGTAGTGAGCTGACAGAAAGTAGTGCAGGCAGGAGGCAGATTAAGACAGGACTATGTTGTTGTACCAGTAGTGAGCTGACAGAAAGTAGTGCGGGCAGGAGGCCGATCAAGACAGGACTATGTTGTTGTACCAGTAGTGAGCTGACAGAAAGTAGTACGGGCAGGAGGCGGATTAAGACAGGACTATGTTGTTGTATCAGTAGTGAGCTGACAGAAAGTAGTGCGGGCAGGAGGCGGATTAAGACAGGACTATGTTGTTGTATCAGTAGGGAGCTGACAGAAAGTAGTGCAGGCAGGAGGCGGATTAAGACAGGACTATGTTGTTGTACCAATAGTGAGCTGACAGAAAGTAGTGCGGGCAGGAGGCGGATTAAGACAGGACTATGTTGTTGTACCAATAGTGAGCTGACAGAAAGTAGTGCAGGCAGGAGGCGGATTAAGACAGGACTATGTTGTTGTACCAGTAGTGAGCTGACAGAAAGTAGTGCAGGCAGGAGGCGGATTAAGACAGGACTATGTTGTTGTATCAGTAGGGAGCTGACAGAAAGTAGTGCGGGCAGGAGGCGGATTAAGACGGCGCCTTATCTCGTGCAGCCCCAGCGTGGAGGCATGATGGAGGAGGAGGCTTTGTAACTATTTGCCGCACAGTGCTTTCATGTCCTATGTCCTCTGTCATCGTGAAAACATGAATGCAGCCCTGGCATTCATGCATCATGCCGATACATCAGGGATATCAACCTCAAAGGGTCAGCATGATGCATAATTGCAGCACTGGTAATTTACCTGGGCAACATTGATGCATCATGACAATAAAGGGCCTTAACATTATCCCGCCGCCTTCAAAGGGTTAACACAGCTTCTTCCCAGAATGCAAAGCGTGAGATAAACATGGAGGACAGTAATGTACTTCAGGTCTGAGCGTCTTAACGCGATAAAACAGGCATCCACCCTTGTTCTTATATCAAACATAATGAAGCAAAATAAAATAAAATATCAATTAGCAACAAGAAATAGACACTCAAAAAGGTCCTATTTATCATCAGTGTCCGTACGGAATGGTTTTATATATTTTCTCAGCACCTTGGAGTTTTTAGTCGGTGATTGTCGTTCAATCAGAGGTTTTATCGTCTCCGGTCTGCGCTAATCTGCCCCACGAGGGTTGTATTGTGCTGCCGTGTATACCACGGGTAGAGGAGGAGGCTGGGTGAGTCAGTTTGTGCTGTATAGGTGTGGCATGGAGGACTCACTATAGTCATACATACATCTTGAGATTGAATGACAAGTGAAGTTATTTTATCACATACTTTAGTACATTTTATATAAAGACACATATTATATTCCATAAGGATACTGACTATATATAATCACGAACATATCTCTGATATATATATGGACACGAACATGGCCTGGCCCCATGTAATTGCAGGATAAATACACGAAATAACAAACAAACATACAGACATACATACAAACGGTTAGAAGAATGTGGACAGCTATAAAAAAAAAAGACTAATAATGAGAGCTAGTGATACAGAGAGAAGAAGCAACACAGAAAGAGCTGCTATACAACATTTAGAGCAAGACAAATAGGGCTGGCAATAGACACACATTGTGAACAGTACATGGCTCAACTTTGTTAAAAGGACATGGGACATGGGGACCCCCCTGCAGGGTCTCAGGGTATGAGCGACATGAGTGATCAGAGACAGTTACACTGACATTCACTAATACTGCTTCCCATCAGGAATCTCTACATCTCTGTGTTGCCAGTTGCAAGTTTGTCCCTGATTTCAAGGTTTTTTTTAATGTCGCAAAGACCTGTACTTAACAAGAGGACCCAATTTGAACATCTCAAGTTTTTTTGAGATTGGTCACTTTCATTCCTGAAGATACAAGATCCTGGCTTTCCCCTTTGCTTCTCTTCACTCTTGTCCCCCACATATCTCCTAGTTGGCTGCTGGAGATTCCTTTGTCATTAGTTAATTTTAAGTTTCTCCTAAGCTTGGCTCAGCCAATAAATGGCGCTGTGAGCCTGCCCCTACTTTACTGGGGCTTTAAAAGTCTCCAACAAGGTACTCTGACACAGTCTGCAGACAGAGATACAGTGGGTGCTATGTAACATGAGGCAGACAGAGTCAGACCCACTTACGTCATCCAATATGTCACAACGCGCTATCTGCCACTGCAAGACGCTAACACTGCTGTAAAAGCCAACAGAAACTGCCCCCACTCCCAGCATGTACTGCACCATGAGACGGCGGGAGCTTCTAGCCGCACCTAAAGCTGCCCAGTAACCAGACTCTGGGTGCTGCGTCTTAAAAAGGAGCCCGGAAAGAAGTCGTCCCTCCTTATCGGGCTGCAACTGGCGTCAACTTGTACCCGGCCGACCTCCCAGCACCGAGTCAGGGCACGCTAGAGCTGCACCCGTTATGGACCGCATCATGCCTTAGTGCATCATGCCTTAGTGCATCATGCCTTAGTGCATCATGCAGTAGGTCGCCATGATGCATGAAAGCTGCATTCAAACATCAAGCCGACCCTTCGGGCTTGAGACACTCCCAAATGAAGGCATCATGCACCAATGCAGCGCCAGGGAATAACTCGCCGTCAGTGTCATCTTTGAGAAAGGGTTAAGCGCTATAAGGATAGTATGATGCCTTAATGCTTCATGTGCCTTGGCCATCATGGTGCACCAACACAGTGACGGCGAGTAACTCTTGATCATCGATCGGGAGTGTATCAACCCTCTTTGGTCAGCATGATGCACTGATGCATCACTGGCTACAGCTGCATTGATGCATCATGGTGACAAAAGACCCCTGTATTAAAGCAAGGGGAGCAGCAGCCCCAGCCTCAGGCCGGCAGATAGCCGTCTGTAGACGGTGACCGGCTGACAGAGTTATGGGGGAGACAAGGTGGAGGACGGGTTATTGGATGACGACCAATTTGGGCGCAGACAGGCAGGCACCGCTCTGACTGTCTGAAATAAAGGGAAATGTAGAAAAAGGAGCAGGAGGGATTACCCCGGAGGATTCAGCTCCCGGTGCCCTCATCCCCTTACAGTCTCCTTACAGCCCCTCTCCTCTCACTCCTCCCTCCCTCTCACTCCTCCCTCTCCTCTCACTCCTCCCTCCCTCCCTCTCCTCTCACTCCTCCCTCCCTCTCACTCCTCCCTCTCCTCTCACTCCTCCCTCCCTCCCTCTCCTCTCACTCCTCCCTCCCTCTCCTCTCACTCCTCCCTCCCTCTCACTCCTCCCTCCCTTTTTGATCGTGACTGGGAATCAGTTTTGTTCTGTCTCCCGTAAAACAATATAGCGACAAAAACACCAGCGATTGATTGTCCCGCGTGGCCACGACTAATAAAGGGCTTCTTTTGAATGGGACACGTAAAACCTTGGAGGGAGATGAAACCTTTCATGTTTTTTCTCCCTTCCTTTTTCAAATTAGAATTCAGATGGCGATCGACTTCAATCTAAAACATTGTCATAAAGAAAGCAACAATTCAATATTGTGTGCAGCTGAAGTTTCTATCATTACATTCCCAGCAAGAAGTTTGCCAACTTAGTATTAGAATTTGAATTGCACATTTTTGAGTTGAATTATTTGTCTCCCACTGTGTTATTCTGTATTGTGCAGGTTGAGGATTTCAGGCTAGGCTGACTACAACCTTCCCAGAACTAGTCATCATTGTCATGAAATGGACAAAGAAAGGGTCAGCTCACGGTTGCTATTCTTTACAAAGAGCCCTCCCCTCCCAGTATTGAGCCCGGTGTATGACCCCCTTGTTACCGCTTGGCACCATGCTAGATGGTCAGGCATCATGTTGAGGGTAAGTAATTTTCAGCATAAAGTCTTACCAACAATTAGTTATCATGTATAGAATCGAATCATATATACCGTAAAGTCTTGCATAGAAGCCGCAGCTAGTACGCAAGTTTGATCGCCAGTTCGGCTTATAGGATCAGCCCAAAATCTAGGTACGACTAAAAGATACTTAAGATTTTGCTACAATGGTACAGTCACCATAATCAGATCGCCAGTGTGGCTTCTAGGCTCGGCTGGGGTGCAGCTAATACTTGAGTTAGGCTTATACCCAAGGTTTTACAGTCGGCCCGGTAGCAAGGTTTTACGGTAGGCCCGGTACCAAGGTTTTACGGTCGGCCCGGTAGCAAGGTTTTACGGTAGGCCCGGTACCAAGGTTTTACGGTCGGCCCGGTAGCAAGACTGTCCTGTTTTTGTGCTATTGTGTTTAACGAGGCTCTGTCCTTAAGCACCCACCCAGCAGAGGGAAGACCCGCTGACATCGATCCGACCAAGGCGCCCGCACGAGTCAGCGGCCAAACCCATTACCCTCCTCTCAGGGCAGCTCTAACTAAATATTGATATTGGGGGACGGGGGGCCCTCAGCCCCCATCTGAGCCCCCGCCCGGTGGTCTCCTGTCTCCTTGTGCACCCGTGTGGGGGCATCCCGTGTGTCCTCGTGTGTCCTCGTGTGTCTGTGTCGGGGCATCAATCTGGGATCAATAACGGGTATTGTTTAAGTGCCGGCCACTGGGGACTGCTTACAGGCTGTCCACCACCTGCTGCTGCTACTCTGGGGGCTCCTTGTGGGGTGTGGAGAGTGTGAGTGTGTAGGCAATTAAGGCAAACCCTTGTCACCCAAGTATCAGTAAGAGTTGGGTGTATTGTGTGTTACCATCAGTCTTAGGGATTTGATATCACCTGAGCCTCCCTTCTCTCCTGCTGAGACCGATGCATATACCGTACGTTATCCTTTTATAGACCCTTTGTCGACATGATGCATGAATGCAGCGGTGCCAAGTCAACTCGCTAGGACTGCATGAATACATCATGCCAACCCCTCAGCAGTGTATCAACCCTATTGGGCCCGCATTATCCATTGAATCCAGCCCTAGCGAGTTACTGGACAGGACTGCATTCATGCATTTTAACATTAGCACACTATTTTAAAAGCAAGCCCTTGAAGGGTTTCTCATCTCTTATTGACTCAGGGTTTAATTAACCCTGAGTAATATACACCTACCAATTTTGCATTTTAAGACTATTTTGTTACATAGGAGAATTGTTATATTTCGGTTATCATTCGACATAGAGACATGTGGAAAAACCCATGACATAGGCAAGATTTGGGGACAGCATTTTCCTCAAAAATATTTCTATAAAACTCAATTTTTCTTCAAAATATTGAACTGCGATCTTCACGAATTTATTTCTCTCTTTTGCTATTATGGAAATGTACTAAACCAAATCTATCACCCGCTTTGGACACCCATAGACTTCAAGGCTTAAGCGTTTTCAACAGAAGATAGAAATGACTTTTTCAGCGAATTTGCCCGTATTTCTCTCTTTCTACCCCCAAACTGGGCAAAAACTGGGCACATTCTACCACCAGTCTAAAACACACAACAGAAAAAGTGGGACATGTAAACTGTCAGATGCAGAGAATGAATTTAGGTATGATAGCACAAACAAGGGGATCACAGATCACTTCCAAATATTACAATAACACAGTCCAAACACAGAATACGGGAAAATATCCCCCTCCCCCTATTTTCTCCGCACCTCCTCCCCACCTACCCATAACTATATTTTAAATGAACCAGAAGAGGTGGAAGTGAGGCTAGCACATGCCACACGTCGAAGAGTGGCGACACTGGTACTTCTTGTACTGCGCGAGATGTCAACGTGTGCAGACGAAATTGTACCACCCGTATCTCTGCCGTTTATCGTCCTATCGACTCGCTTTTTGATAGGGACAAAAGGCGGTACATGCCCGCAGCCGGCGACTGTCGCCTACACCCACCTGCACACCCTCACCCACCTGCTCTCCCACACCCACCTGCTCACCCACACCCACCTGCTGGCCTGAAATGGAATAACATACATGTATGACACATGACTTGAGGGTGCTTTTTAACAAGGAATTCATTTCTGGTGCCAGAATTGACCAATGAATGATGATAAGGGAGTACTATATCTAAGTACATGATAAGCTCCAGCTCCAGCTCCAGCTTACCCTGAGTCATCTGTGAGGCCACTCACACGCTCAATCTTGGTTGGTGGCAAGCAGGCTGAGAAGCTGGGGATATTTTCAGGAAGTAGCAGACAGAGGCTAGCCTGGACCCTCGTGTCGTGAGGAGAGATACCAGGTGCCGTTATTGCCTTGTCTTGTGCTGAGATACCACCCGTCAACACGGGATTACCGTCCCACCAAACACAACAGTCGCATCACGACATGCCCTCCACTCACTGCACCCAGGGAATAGTCAATACAGCAGAGTACTGCAGAGTAAAGGCTCCTTCTGATTGACTTGTATGACTGCTGATCTTATGATGGACAAATCGCTGTATAAAAAGACATATTGATGTTTGAAGAAAAATTGTATACAGGTGGGTGAGGGATTCTTTAATGTGCCTTACCCCCTAAATAAGAGGTAGTTTTGTGTTGTGTGATTGAGCACAGGTGGTCCTTTATTTGGTATTGACATGGCTGAAATGTAGATCTGGTTAGAGTCAGCTATACAAGCCAAGCACAGTTTCAGTGAGCCAACATAGAGCCCATTATTTAACAAAAAAATCATACGAAATGCGGGATAAGTTTCGTTAACTTGAAAGAAAAAGAGAACAATGCTGTAGATTCCATATGTCAGATCAAGTATTGAGGTAGCATATACAGTATCTGTAGTTGAGACATGATACATTGACATGAGATGAAATGGAGGAGGCAGCAGAATGATGTCAGAGATGGGAAAATGTCAGTATGCAGAAAGGCCACTGAAAAGGTGGCATGGATAAAGTGGAGTTACACAGTAGAAATAGAGACAGGCACTGCAGGGGGAATCAGTCTGTATAAGGGAGTGGTCATATTTTAACAATGAGGAGGGGGGGTGGATTGGGGGGTTGAACCAAAAAAATTTGGATCCCTCCTGAGGGGGGGACCAAAAAACTGGACCCCTTTTTAGCGAAAATGCCTGTGCCTTACTATAGCTCAAAGGGATCGGCCTTGCTCAATTTCAACCTGCCTGGGGGGGGGGGACTGAAAAGACTTCGACCCCTCCGGGAAGATTCTGACCCACTGGCGTAAAAAATCCACCGACACCCGCTGTTGTTAAAAAATGACCACTCCCTAAGGGTACAGGTGCTGTATGCATGGGTGATGTGTGCATGTGTGGCACGTGCAGTATGGAGCGGACACAGGGCATGCAGGGCACGGCCATGTAACAGACCCACACAGAACCCTGGTGCCTCAGGGCATCACTGCTCTGTCAGTCCCCACATCACGGCAACCCAGCCACTCGTGTCAGCCTGTCAACACTAAAAGCATTTTAACCAAACCCGACTGCCGGGCATTTGTCATTATGCTCAGGAATATTTTAGTCTTTAGTTGTGTCATTAAAACACCAGGGTTTTTGTGTGTACAGTCTAGGTGGTCCTGCAGCCTTTAATGGCAATTCCCTACAGAAATCACATCAGACCATTCATTATTTGTTTCCTGCACTGCAATTAGTGTATTTACCTAATTGTGGCAGGAGTCTGAACAGGAGTATGTAACATCAGGACCTTTACCTAGTTGTTGCAGTAGTCTGTACAGTACTAGGTACCCTTACTAGTTGTGGCAGGGGTCTGGGTAGGACTAGGTACCACCAAGACCCTCACCTAGTTGTGGCAGGAGTCTGAGTAGGACTAGGTACCACCAGGACCATTCCCTAGTGGTGACGGGAGTCTGTATAGGGCTCGGTACCACCAAGACCCTCACCTAATTGTGGCAAGGGTCTGAGTAGGACTAGGTACCACCAGGACCCTCACCTAGTGGTGGCAGGAGTCTGAATAGGACTAGGTACCACCAGGACCCTCACCGAGTTGTGGCAGGAGTCTGAGTAGGACTGGGTACCACCAGGACCCTTACCTAGTTGTGGCAGAAGTCTGGGCAGGACTAGGTACCACCAGGACCCTCACCTAATTGTGGCAGGGGTCTGAGTAGGACTAGGTACCACCAGGACCCTTACCTAGTGGTGGCAGGAGTCTGGGCAGGACTAGGTACCACCAGGACCTTCACCTAGTTGTGGCAGGAGTCTGGGTATGACTAGGTACCACCAGGACCCTCACCTAGTTGTGGCAGGAGTCTGTACAGGACTAGGTACCACCAGGACCTTCACCTAGTTGTGGCAGGAGTCTGGGTATGACTAGGTACCACCAGGACCCTCACCTAGTTGTGGCAGGAGTCTGTACAGGACTAGGTACCACCAGGACCCTCACCTAGTTGTGGCAGGAGTCTGGGTAGGACTAGGTACCACCAGGACCCTCACCTAGTTGCGGCAGGAGTCTGTACAGGACTAGGTACCACCAGGACCCTTACCTAGTTGTGAGAGTGTACAGGACTGTGAATAATGCGGCCTGGTTTCGCCTGGTGTGTGTTTTTCCGTTATCTGTGTTGTTTCTGCCCATGTTGAGGTTATTGTTGTTTTAATTGAATGTCCTTTATTCCGAGCGTGGCACTGTTAGAGAGCTTCCGCAAACAGGCGTTGAGTTCCTGCTAATTGTACTGTACACATGGTGCATTAACTCAAGTGTGGTATTTCCATGTTTGGGGAATGGATAGCTACTCAGCCAAATTACTAATTAGCCAAATCTCAGCTTTTTAAAACCATAGTAGATTGAAACAGAAAGATTTTTCTCAGATTTCTCAATTATTTCATACAATCTGCTATTCGCATACACTATGTGCTATTCACATTGCGGCTGCTGTGATAGATAAAGCTACCTACAGCACAAACCATGCAAACCCTAGCCTCTCAAATAACCACTTGAATCTGCCCACAAAAACATCTTCCCTTTGAGGCGAAGCCTTTTGACATGCCCTCAATCCGAGCCATTTGCTCTTGAAGCTTTTTTATCGGTCTCACAATAAGGCTGCAGTAAGGGATCCACAAACTGAGGCACTCACCGTGGGCCTTATCCACAGTAGCCGCTGGTCATTACGGGTAATTACATACAGGCTGGTTGTAAGGGGAGACGACCGGTCCCGCCCTGATAAGGCGGGCTGGTTTACTGAACCGGCCGCTCACTGTACTAATGGTCAGGGAGGATGGCAACTCATTAGGGCTGAATTACTTACAATGTGCCCCATACACCCACTTACTGACTGGGGGAGAGAAACCTGCAGTCCAGGTTTTCACTTTTAAATGGCTGCTTATAAGTTACTTATAAGGATATCCTAGTTAAAGGACAAGTGCTACCATGGTTAACTCTCCAGATATCTCAATAGCCAATGTACATGGCACTAGGTAATGTACATATGTAACTATGGTTACTGTACCATCACGTTTAAACGCCGGTTTTCCACAAACGCCGGGTCTTGTATAAGTACTGGGGGTAGGGGAGCCTTCAAATACTTCTTAACCACTAAAATTGAATAAGCGCCTGTCTTGTATAAGAGCCGGGGGTAATCATGCCGCCAAAGTTATAAGTGCCAGGTGTTAAAACAGTACGGTACTGTACATCATCATACCTCTACAGATGTTATGAGCTTCATGAAGGCCTTATGTTTGTTTAAACCTCAAAGTAAATTAAATACAGCTAAAGATAACGAGATACACAGTGGCATACAGATTGCTTTCTCAGTGGAGACAAATCATAAATAGAATGCTTTTAGTGAGCTGAATGGGACTGTGGCACACTCAGAATGATAATCAGATAAAGGCAAGAAGCATCACTGCGTGTTGGCAATGTGGGTATTGTCGTCTGAAAAATGAGGTTCTTCATAAAAAGCCTGCTTTGCATCGATCAAGGCGGAGAACATATGAGGCAGAAGAAGCAACATCAAGGTCTGTTTTTGCTCTTATTATCCGGACAAGCAAACACTGTTGGGAATTGTGTGTTTTTACTCTCGTTATTCAACAGAGAGAATTCATATTGCAGCCCCACTTAACAGTATCTCTGTCATAGATTTGTTGCCATATCTCCGTGTTTTGCAGTACGTCGTAATATATGGTAAAAAAGAAGTTCTCTTGGAATGTCATGGAAAATGAACACAATTAACTGAATATAACAGAGTCCCCTAGAATGTACTATTTGCTTTCTAGATTTTAGAAATTGTCTGGCTCCTGATCCCTAACCCCCACAAATATTGGAATTTCAATCTGAAATTGTTGTGGGAATCCTGCATCCTGAGAATTATAGTAACTTATGAATCCAAAGGCAAGCATAACAGTTGATCTGATAATCATGGAATACTGGCCTGAGATGAAAATTTAAAGCCGCTTTAGACGCGCATGTCTCTTCCTCATTATATGAATCCCATTTTAATCCCAACCGACTCGTAGTGAAATTTTGGCATTGATTCCATTGTAATGGAAGTTTATTCTGATCATGGTTGAAACCTGACCTTGTGGTTACATTGTGTATTGCTTATCCTGTTACATCTGCTGTAACATGGACATGTTATCAGGCTGCCATTCACCATGCCCAGACCTGGTGAGGGTACCTGGCAGCTAGCCCCAGACAGTCTCTAACCTGTCTAGCTCCACACAATGCCTCAATGGCTGTGTGTCATTATGATGCACCACTGCAGTACTGGGGGGTATATTGGTGCATCACACCGAGCATTCAGGAGTGTATCAACCCTGCAGGGTGAGCATGATGCCTGAATGCAGCACTGTGAGTTATAATCACCAGGGCTGCATTCATACACAATGTGGACTAAAGGACACAATGTATCATTATGAGTGCCTGTAGAGGACTGCCATAACAGGCCTCATCCAACCATTAGGTTCTCGTAGACTCAACTCAAACCCTGCTCTGTGGAGGAGAGCGGAGTGCGTTGTGATTTAAGTGAAGGGTGGGACATTTATCCGGTACTCAGGGATGTTTAAGGACACGTTAGTTGGACTGCAGCCACCCGCCTCCTACATCTCACGGCACATTCCCGCCCGAGCATCTCCTCAAGCTGAATCACTGCATCTACACCACTTTATGATGATCAAAATCCATACAATAAAGATGTTTTTGTACCAACACCAAAACATGGCATGCTGTGAGGCTGGACTAACGTGGGGAGATGTGTAATGAAGTGTCTGGGTGTAAATCAATACGCGGTGCCTGGTAATTATAGAGGCAGTTATAACGTACAGCGGCCATTAGCCGTCTCACAGACCAGCCAATCACTGTAGTGGAACTAAGTGGGCGGCCATTAAAGTGAAGCGTCCCGCATTTAGCCGGCTTTAACCCTGTAGGGACAGCCTGACGCCATTAAAGTGAAGCGCCGCGTTTAGCCGGCTTTAACCCCATATGGACAGCCTGATTGGTTATTTGCATGGTCATAAATGCAGCACTGGCGAGTAACTCACTGGTGCTGCATCAGTGAGTTACTCACGAGTGCTGCATTCATGGGTCAGACATGTTTGTCTGACCACAGTTCAGTGGCGTAGGAAAAGGGGGGGCCAGGGGGGCCCGGGCCCCCCCAATCACAGAGGAGGGGGGGCCTGAATATGTTCGGGCCCCCCAAAAATTTACCAAGACCCTATAATGTAATACACAAAATTTCAAAAAATGTGCCTTTTTCACATAGGGACATTGGGGCCTGGCACCCAATCAGAACGAAAGGGGGCTCAAATACTACTTTTATGTACAATTCCTATATGAGCGTGTATATGCACTGTCATGATTGGAGGCCAATATTTAAGGCTGGTTGGGTTGGGCCTCCCTGGGCCCACCCAATGAAGATTTGCTTCCTACGCCTCTGCAGTTGGGTGTCTCTAATGACTGCTAAATGTAAAGTAGTATGTGGGAAAGTGTCCACCCCCTCATAAACTCATCTTACCACTGATCATCACATTCAAGCACACCTATCAATATTACACTCTTTCAGCAAAATGGGACTTCCTTGAAACCATATTAAAAAATTGTTTACTGCTGAAGAACACGACAAGCAGCTGAAGCGTTCAGTGAAATTTCCAATTAAGCGTCGGACTTGACGTCAATACACCATGCCTGCATTAATGTCGCCGCTGGCCTCTAAGTGCGTCTAACGTTCTGCATGAGATTTCCAATTTAGTGTCAGTCAATACACCATGCCTGCTATAGCGGTGCTGACAATGAATAACCCTGCCAGACCAGCGTAGTGCTTTAAGGTGGTGTACCACTTAGTCAGCATGGTGCATGGCGCAGCCCTACTGCTACTGGCTAGTGATGCCTTCAAGCATATTGGCTTTAGAAAATGAAGTGTGACACCTCCTTCCATTTGCCAGAGCTACCTTCTTATCAAAAAATAATAGATAAAGCATATTGGGTTGATACACTCCAAAAGGGTGGGCAGGATGCACTAATGCAGTGGAAGCAGGTTACTCACATTGCATTACTTGCGTAAGCAAACAACTTGAATACTAGAGTTATCACGCTGTCGGAAGAGGTTTCTGCTGTAAAGATGTGTTAAATCTAGAAGCATCATACTGTCGTAAAGAGGTTTGTGCTGTAAAGAAGACTTGTATCATCGTGTCGGGCGGGTGTATACAGCCTGAGACGAGGGTTAAATGAACCATTACTCACACCACGCCTCACTCATAAACACCACACTGTCTCCTCCGCCCCCGACAGGGAAGGTAAACAGTGGGGGTGTAATATAGGTGCTGAGGTAAACGGTGCAAAATTTACGGGTTTTTCTAAATGTAAAATTTGGCCCAAAGCTTCAAGAGGAGGAATTTTTCCAATTAGGCATCCCCTCCCCCCTTTTCAAAATCCTGGATCCGCGACTGTAGTCCTGTCTTATCATCGGGACATTCCGGCCTCCAAATCTACATGACGTGTTAATCGTGTGACTGCAATATTGCTGGTGTTAGAGAGGTTATTGCCTCCTCAGTTCCCTGTAGTGTTACAGATCGGTCCCCGTCTGGAGGCCTCCAGTACCCGGCAGTACTTCACACCAAGCAGACAGCCCAGCAGCCATCAAGGCCTCTACTTGTAACAGAGTACCACCATGGAGGAGACCCTTCACCCCCTACTCAATTTGTCTTAGTTTCTGCATCATTTTAGATATTTGCATCAGCTGTAAGACTGCAGAGTATGCTATAGTCACATCAAATTTGTGAATTCCCCTGTGCAGGACAAAGTTTGAATGTTATATTCATCCTGCTAAAGGGTTTATTCACTCATGGTTAGGCCTAAAAATAATTGTTGTGTTCCAGTAACATAGCCAAAAACAATTATTTAGTAAAAGAAAGTAATTTTGGTAGTAAAAAAGCCAAAAATGGCATAAATTTCCACTCAAATTTTAAAAATCAGAGTCGGCCCCAAAAACGGAGGGTCGGTCGGGATACCTGGACACAATTTCTTTTTTTAAAGGCCCTATTCACTCCTGGTTCCCCAACATACAGCCGCTGTAACTGATTGGTGCTCTCGTCTGGAGCCCCAACACTCTGCACTCCTCCACATTAACAAGATAGACAAGGAGCCAAGAATGCTGCTACTTGTAATAGATGGGGAAGATGCAGGAGGCTCTGCACCCCCTACTCCATGCGTCATTGTGTCTCAGTCAGATACTATATATTATATATACACCCTAGAATCTAAAACAATGCTTGTCTACATTTAATGTGAAATATTGGTGATATGAATGTTATTGCTGTATATGTACTTGCTTGTGTACATTTAATGTTGGGTGCAATATTGGTAATATGAGTATTATTACTATTGTATTTGCTTAAGAAAGTATAGACATGAATAATATCCATTGCTGTACAGGGTAACTTATAGACTTCCACAGAAAGTGCCTCACAAATAACCGTCTCCATAACGGATGATGGTATAGTGTTGAGGTGCGTGGCTTGTGTAATTTGCCTACATTAGGCTGACAGGCGTTGAGCGATGAATGTGTGTGTTAATAGATGGGTCGTGTGGAGCGTACTGCCAGTTCACCTCCGCCCCCTCATGATACATCTACCCCTGCCTCCCCCTCCCCCTCCCCTGCCACACTAGGATCAATACTGCGGTCAGATCTCAGACACCCACAACATCCACACCCCTCAGTGGCATAGGAAAAGATGGGGGGCAGGGGGGCAGGGGGGCCCGGGCCCTCCCAATCACAGAGAAACATACTCAGACCCCCGCCCCCCCAAAATTTGTCAAGACCCT
The DNA here is from genome assembly GCA_947462335.1 of Harmothoe impar. Taxonomy (NCBI): domain Eukaryota; kingdom Metazoa; phylum Annelida; class Polychaeta; order Phyllodocida; family Polynoidae; genus Harmothoe; species Harmothoe impar. The sequence continues at coordinate 108,365,388 of OX381705.1, read as the reverse complement.
ACACTATAATACACTTAAGTCCCAAATCTTACCTCTCCCACATAGTGAAAAATTGAGCACAGAAGTATGGCCTGCCGGGTCTGTCCCCCTAATTAGAATTAAAGGGGGCTCAAACACTACTCTTCTATACAATAACAACATAATTGTGTATATGGGCCATCATGCATAAAAACCAACGCTTAAATCTGGTGGGAGTGGGCGCCAATGGGCCCCCCTAATGCCCCCCCCCCACCCCCAATGAAGATTTGCCACCTATGCCTCTGCCCCTACAGCCACACTGCCAGCTAAAGGCACTCCTATAGGAAGACAGACACTTGAATGAATAGTCAGTAGACATGGCCCCTTGTAGTGGCCGGGCTGTAGAAAGGACATAAATAGAGTTGGTGTAAGTAAAGCTCACAGCCCGCCGCGCCCTGCCGCCTGCTGCTGCTGCCGCACCCTAATGAGCTTCTCTTGTCCACAACTCTGACAAATTGGTTCTACAACATCTACAAGATAAAGTGTCGGGGACGAAATGATTACTTCTCCCCCCGGCCCCCAGCCCGGCGGCTGCCAGCTGCTGATCACAGACCTTCAAGGTCTGCCACGTTACTGGCCTTGTCTTGTTTTATACCACAGTTCTAGACGGCCTTCAAGGTCTGCCACATTACAGGCCTTGTCTTGTTTTATACCACAGTTCTAGACGGCCTTCAAGGTCTGCCACATTACAGGCCTTGTCTTGTTTTATACCACAGTTCTAGACGACCTTCAAGGTCTGCGATGTTACAGGCCTCGTCTTGTTTTATACCACAGTTCTAGACGACCTTCAAGGTCTGCCACGTTACAGGCCTCGTCTTGTTTTATACCACAGTTCTAGACTTCAAGGTGTGCCACGTTACAGGCCTCGTCTTGTTTTATACCACAGTTCTAGACGGCCTTCAAGGTCTGCCACGTTACAGGCCGTGTCTTGTTTTATACCACAGTTCTAGACGGCCTTCAAGGTGTGCCACATTACTGGCCTCGTCTTGTTTTATACCACAGTTCTAGACGGCCTTCAAGGTCTGCCACATTACTGACCTTATCTTGTTTTATACCACAGTTCTAGAAGATAAAGGTACAGAATGGGGCTCTATACCGCCTGAGGCTAATGAGTACAGCTGGAAGCTGAGGTATACCGCTTAGATATATCATTCTGTGAGGCAGCCATCTTGTCGCTAGGCCGCCATATTGTCGCTAGGCAGCCATCTTGTGAGCTATCTTGTCTAGGCAGCCGTCTCTAGGTGGCCATCTTGTCTTTAGACAGCAATTTTGTCTCTAGGCAGCCATCCTGTCCCTGAGTGGCCATCTTGTCTATCAACAGCCATCTTGTCTCTAGGCGGCCATTTTGTCTGTAGGCGGCCATCCTGTCTCTAAGTGGCAATTTTGTCTGTAGGCGGCCATCCTGTCTCTATGCAGCCATCTTGTCTGTAGGCGGCCAGCTTGTCTTTCAGCAGCCATCTTGCCTCAAGGCAGCCATCTTAATGCATGACATTATCAGCTTTTCAAGATGGCTACTGTCAGGGTGTCACAGCCCAGTTGCTGACCTAGCGGTGTGCAGCAGAACTACCCTGCAGAAAATAGTTGAGAATTATATTTTGTACACTCTGATACAATAGGCTTCCATTTTTGTGTAGCTTGGCAATACCATGGACCTGTTACACCCCTATAGATCTCTCCTTCTTATCACAAAGCCCCTTGAAGAGTCCTTGGCGGCTGTAGATGTCTCAGTAGGAGGTGGGACGGGATGGGACTGATGATAATGCCGGCTGGTGCCTGCAGGCCCTGTACAGGCCGCAGTGTTTGCTGTAGGTACCGGGGGGGGGGGGGAGTAGTCTACCCAGTCCTTCCCTGCTACTGTTTGCCTCTCAACATGCTGATTCCCTGAGGTAGGCTATATAGAATTCACAGCATTTCTACTCCATTTGGCTCAGGGGTCTATCCCTCTTTTAACTCTTTGAGCGCTGTATGTGTAAGCGGATGCCTATTTCTCTTTGATGTGTGAAAGTTGTCAGGGTTGAAGCTGCAGTAATAGGACCTGCCTGTAGGTGTGGCAATAGGAGACGCCCTGTGAGATCAGCGGCTGACGGTGAGACAGGTAACCGGGTACTACAGAGGCTGAAGCAGCCAGTTGTCTCCGCCCCACCCTGCACTGACAATCATAACGCTCCAGAACTTAGTCAGTGCCGCCTAACAAATAAGTCAATAGTACTAAACTTAGTGAGTTATTTTCTGGCTTCCTATACGACCAACCTGGGTTATTTGATACTGTCAAGTTGGTCAGCACTGACCAACTCACCTCAGTCTTCTCCATTTAAATGAGTATTAGGCTAAGTGCATTCGAGTAAGGCATTAGGCATATGTTGTTTTGCCTCAGTTTTTTTCTGAATAGCCCTTGGTCATGCCTGACCGATGTCCCAATGTGACTAACCTGGCATAGCCACTACAGACTAAGTTCTGGAGGCTAAAGAGTACCTGTGTGGTCGCTGTGTGGGCTGCGTGCTAGGTGTCCACCGATCCATACGTCTCCACCACGAAGCTTCTTTCTGCACGGGAAGTAAACGCAAGTATTTCAGCAAAGTGAGCTAGTGTGCATGCGCCTCTTGATACCTGTATTGGCTAAAGTAGTTCCATGAGCTCTCTCAGCTGGGAGGAATTGAGAGGGCCCTAAATTACATGTACCTTTAAAGGCAGCGCAGTGCTTTAATGCATTCTGTCCTTTTGTCGTTATGATGCAATATATCTACCCTACAGGATTGATGCACTTTCTGAGGGTTGGTGTGATGCACCGAGTTACCTGCCAGCTTTATATTCATGCATCATGCAAACCCTTTGGCGAGTTACTCACCAGCACTATATTCATGCATCATGTTAACCCTTTGGCGAGTTACTCACCAGCACTATATCCATGTGTCACAACACTAAATGAAGCATTTAGGCATCATCCTTAAAGGGGAGGTTACTGCCGGTGAAGCAGTAGTCAGAGTGGAGATGGGACACGTGCCCTTTACATAGGGTGGGTGGGGGTTTACAGGGTTAACTTGATGCACCAAGCCCCATCCACCATGCCCATACATTAAAGACCAGCTAAGTGCCTAGATAGACCCTCATGGCTAGCACACATGCAGCGGGTAGCGGCAGATATTGACTCGTTACTTATAGCGCCCCCTGTCTGAGTGCCTAGATAGACTCATGGCTAGCACACATGCACCGAGTAGCGGCAGATATTGACTCGTTACTTATAGCGCCCCCTGTCTGAGTGCCTAGATAGACTCTCATGGCTAGCACACATGCAGCGGGTTGCGGCAGATATTGACTCGTTACTCATAGCGCCCCCTGTCTGATACCTGCAGCATGAATGTATGGCCGCCGGTGGCCGCGTTCCCGCTCGCTGCTCAATACCTGATGGATGGACGTAGCGGGTGCAGGCCGGGCGAGGTAGCTGTAAATGTGAGTTAGGACGCCAGTGTATGCTAAGTGTGCCAGACATGCCATAGTGAGATTAATCTGACAACAAGTCAAGCATTTTGTATGAGACAGCACTTGGTGGATTACCAGGGTAGTGGACCATGATTATATTCAGGGGAGTAAAGGGAAGCATCTCACCAGAGGATGGGTATAGCCCCATATTTAACCTCTCCCTCCTCACTTTCCTCCCAGCCCGCCTACTCAATAACTAAAGTAAGGGGAATAATGGAAGGAAGGTTCAAGTCTTTCTCTGATTTCAAGTTCTTGATGTCTTGAAAGACCTCTACTTTACGATAGAGGACCTTTATTCAGGGGCCTCAATTTGAACATTTCAAATCTTCTTGAGATTGGCCACTTTCTTCCCTGAAGGTTCTCCAAATATATCAGGAAGTGGAGAGGAAAGGCATATAAATAAGATAAAGTATAAAAACATTGACAAAAGAAATTGGTCTGCCTTCCTTCTGCTGCAAACTTATGTAAATTTGAGAAAATCCTATTTCGCTCCGCATTGTTGTATTGGGACTGACTTGAGCTTAATTGAAAAGTCTGAGGGCTGCCCGGCCCTACTCCTGCGGGACTTCGCGGATCCATCACTGCATTATGGGTCCCACGCCCGACCGGTGACAAATGCCTATTCTACTCCGTCCCACTGCTCCCAAACCTGAGGACATTGGCAGCCCCCCCCCTCCTGCACAGTGTAGACTAGACTACAGGCTCAGCCGTCTGAGCCCAGGGTGGATGGGTTAGGCAGAACCAGTGCCATTTTGTTACTACTTTAAACCCTTAAGTATCACAGAGGGTGTAAATGCAGCACTGACAAGTTACTTGCCAGTGCTGCATTCAGGACCTTTACCTAGATGGGAGAACTAGGTACCACAAGGACCCTTACCTAGTTGTGGCAGGAGTCTGTACAGGACTAGGTACCACCAGGACCCTAACCTAGTTGTAGCAGGAGTCTGGGGAGGACTAGGTACCACCAGGACCCCTACCTAGTTGTTGCAGGAGTCTTGTTAGCACTAGGTACCACCAGGACCCGCACCTAGTTGTGGCAGGAGTCTGTACAGGACTAGGTACCATAAGGACCCTCACCTAGTTGTAGCAGGAGTCTGGGGAGGACTAGGTACCACCAGGACCCCTACCTAGTTGTGGCAGGAGTCTTGTTAGGACTAGGTACCACCAGGACCCTGACCTAGTGGTGGCAGGAGTCTGTAGGACTAGGTACCACCAGGACCCTTACCTAGTGGTGGCAGGAGTCTGTACAGGACTGTACAGGAGTCTGGGTACCACCAGGACCCTCACCCCGTAGTTACAAGTCCAGACAGGAGTAAGTATAGACTAGATGCCACAGCAAATCACTTAGTCAGCTAATCCCCTTGGTGGTTGCCCATCTGGTGGCCATTATGCGGCGCGGTACGGTCAAACATTGTCAGTGGCAGTAATCAGGGCCGTAATGACAGGCGTACGGCCGGCCAGCTCTCTGCCGGGTTTCTGCCGGGTTTCTGCCGGGTTTCTGCCGGGTTTCCTGCAGTGCCTGATCACATTAGTGGAGGCATAGCAGGAGCCGTGCCTGCTTGTAGGCTGCCATCTTAGCTGTTTAACCCCTTAATAGCCGCATGGTGCTATGTTCTTTGTCTTTATGGTGCATGAATGCATCATGGTGAGTCTACTCACCAGGGCTGCATCATGCTGACCCTCAGGGAGTGTATCAACATCATAGCGTTGGTATGATGCACCAATACAGCACGGGCAATCATGCTGACAAGTGTCATCTTTTAGTGACATGCCAGCATTGTATCCACCTCCTGAGATCGGCATGATGCAGGAGTGTACCACTGACGAGTTACTCGCGACACCTGCATTCATGTATTGCGACAATAAAGGACTATTTAAGCACAATACAGCTTATAAAGGGATGGGTAAATGAAGCCAGGGAAAATATGGCAGAGACAGGACAGAGAATGGGTTTATGGTGAGAGCTGAAGACCCTAACACAGACCAGCGTAGTCCCGGTCATGGATTAATCACACACCTACAACGAGCTGCCGTCTGGTAGTGCCAGGCTGTATGAACTATTTAGCTGCTGTATGGTGTATTAATGCTGCATGCTGCTGAGTCACATGTCAGGCTGTAGGAACTATTTAACGGCTGTATTAATGCTGCATGCTGCTGAGTCACATGAGTAGTATAGTATGTATCGGAACGGGACTATAGTTAAGTACTGTTTATTACTCAATCGACCTGCAGCCAATCAGAGGCCTCCCTTTTGGCGGGAAATTCAAAAGCAGCCAATGAGAGGCCTCCCTTTTGGCGGGAAATTCAAATAGGTCACGTGACCGGAAGTGACCTACTTCCGGTCACGTGACCTTTGGGCGGGAAATTCAAATAGGTCACGTGACCGGAAGTGACCTACTTAAGAGGGTCACGTGACCACCATGTTGGCGGGAAATTCAAATAGGTCACGTGACGGGAAGTGACCTACTTAAGGGGGTCACGTGACTACTAGGTTGGCTTTCAAAATAAGTCACTTGAGATTTTGATGGATAAATAAATTTAAAAAAAGAAAAAAAAAGCAAGCTGAAAAAGCTTGCTAAAAAATAATTTAAAAATACGGCTCTTTTTTTCTAGGAGGGGGGGAGAGGGGCACTCTGGGGGGCACTCTTTAAGATGCATGGGGGGGGGGAGGGGGGGAGGGGCAGGGTTTTTTAAGAGTGAGACTCGCTTCTCTGCCCTCTCTAAAAGAGAGGGCAGAGAGGCGAGTCTACTTACAATGAAAGGTATCATGATCGCGTTTATGATGATGTGCATCATGATGTGACTATCTTACAACCCTATGAGAAATAAGCAAGACATGGGCGTACTTACACGGGCTATTTGTAAACTAATGAATGTGACTTCTTCGTTAAAATCAGTATCTACAACTCTTTTAAGCCTAAGGCTTTTTCTTGAGTTTATTCTTTTGTTCAATTTCGGGCCCACCTCAAAAGAGGAATAGGCCCTCTGTAGCACTTGTCGCTTGCTCATCAATCAGAGCCGGGGTGTAGAAGGCCCCTGCCCTGTCGGGTACGTTCTCCCTCTGGTACGTTTTTGGTTAGTTTGGAGCTCTCAGTCGACTGTCTTATCCACCTTAAAAAAACCAGACTTTCGGTGTCTCATGATAAAACTGGTGCCTTATACTAAGCGCTGGATTACTTTCTCATTTTTTAGTGTTCTATCCGATGCTTATTTAATTTTTGCACTGATAAAAACGTTTAGCTTGTACAAACACGCGGTCTATTTAAGTGTTAAGTGTAGAAAATGAACAGAACAGTGCACAGAAAATAGAGCTACCGACTACATTTCGCCCAGTCACTCAGCGGAGAACAAAAGAACTACTGACGTAGTGTACCCGCTATTCCGACAGTTGGCGCCACCGTTATACTTTTCCCGCGTGCGACATGAAGCCCTGGGGCGGGTACTGGCTGTTTTGGTTGTAGGTACCGAAACATAAAAAACTACAGCCAGCCCAATGTCATGGTGAGACAGCTCTCTTATTTTTACCTTGAGTAGCGTCCGTAGGGCCTATGACAAAACCTAGTCCCGTACACTGAGCAGCTTGAGGTCTGAAGGCTCATACAGAAAAATGTGTGGGTGTGTGGGTGTGTGGGTGTGTGGGTTGCTTTACGCCTTAGTTAACAGCTATGGTCATTTCAAGAGCGGTGATGGTGATCGAATCTATTGGCCCTTTTACCGAGACAAGGGTTCTTTTACATCCCACACTACATAGCAGAGAGACGTCTAGCAGCCCCTAGAGGCCCCGCAGGGGGCTCGAGAGGTGCCGTGGAGAAGAGCAGATATCCACGAGAGGCCACGCCAACAACCAAATTCTATCTTTATCCCGCGAGAAAAGGAGATAAGGGTCAAGGTTATGAACTATCAAAAGATTTTAGAGTAAATTAAGTTATGAGATATTAATATAATGTACATATCTAGGGCCCGATATAGGGCCTCTGCAGATCCCCCTTCAGGGCCCCGATCCATGAGGCCTTAGAAACGGAGCTGGGTCATGTAACCAAGGGAGATCAGCAGTTGTTGATGTCGGCGCTGCCGATAACGCTGGTAAATGACCGTTTTACTCATGTTTAGAGTCAGAATAGCTTGAGTATTACTTGAATATCGAAGAGTAGAGGTCAAATTACCCCAGACAAGGTGTTTCCATCTAGAAATTCTCGACAGTATTTCCGAAAATTGCAAATATTGGTCCCAGCCCCACGGGGCCCCATACCGAGTATTAAAAGTTTGAGATGCAACTTTCATTCATGCTGTTGACCAATCAGGGGGCTCTGTTTTTACGACCTTGACTACATAGTAAAAGTGATTGACAACGTCAGATATCACTTGACGACGTCAAATATCGATCTGATATTTGATCCCTTGATATTTGATTCAAAACCCACATCGAGTGGGATAAAGCCTTTTATCATCTTTTGATTGTGAGGCATACACTTTTCTTACACACAACAGCTGTCATCTATCAAGGGGCTCTGGATAGGGGGTCCCCATGTCGAATGTCGATCTTAGAAAATGACCATGTCACATGACAATGTCACTTAATAATGTTCATATCCCATGTCGATTTTAAGAAATGTTCATGTCACCTGTCACTATGATTTTTTGGGCCTCATGTCACTTGTCATTAGACCTCATGTCGTTTGTCGATTATAAGAAATGGTCATGTCACCATATCGAATTTAGCGGTCCACATCCATTATCAAGTGTCAGGGCATGTTGGCTGCTTGAACACGTAGTCTGTCATCACCCTTGTTTCTGTGCCTTATCTAAACAGGCAATTAGTGGCCGCTAGCCGAGAGTACCTCCCTGGTCGCCTCTCCCGAATCTGCTAGACGTCTCACTGATAGGAGTGTGTGGGTGTGTGGGTCTGTGTGTGTCTGTTCGGTCTGTGTGTGCACGCGTCTTGCGGACCACTGTTAAGCCTGTGGTTGGAGAGCGCGACATAGCCGCTTGCTACACTCTCTAAACAGAGGTCCGCAAGACTAGGCCGGATCGCGCTCTTGCTTAAAGGTGCACCTCAACTCAGTGCGCCTTTAACAGCCGCCCCAAATAGGTGAAGTTCTTGACGCGGCACAGCGCCTCCCACCAGTAGCCAATCAGCGCGCCGAACGCCGGACACACCTCCACCGTGTGAGCCTCTAAGTAGGTCACACGAATCATACTAAGATGCCGATCTCTTCTGTCGGTTCGTCGCGGTGGCCGTGAGTGATCGCACGGTCGCCAAGATTCACTGCCTTGATTGGCAGAGGGGGGGGCTGATTACCCCCCGTCGGATGAATTGCGGCGAAACCATAATCAATTTTTCGCTGTTTTAGATAAAAGAGATCCAGAGCTATCCGCTCGTCCAAGAATTATTTTTCTATCAGCCCGGGATCACCCTCAAATTAAGGCCTAAAGTCCAAAAACCCAAAATTTTTTCCCTATGGGATTTCAGTGTCTAAGCGTTTTTTGCAGCCCCAAGGAGCAGCTCACGGGCTCGAACCCTGTAAACGCTTTGACGCGCTTTCGTCGCCTTAGGCGACGTAGACCTACCCTATTTTTTTTTGGACCATGTTACCTGAACACGGATTATTTTTTTGTTTAGCCCAATGAGCTCACAGCTAGACTAGATACCTCATGTTTTGGATTGGAGAAATCAGCAGAGCAATAAAAAGCGCGGTGAGGCTAGTGTGGCCCCTGTGAGTTGTAAAATTGGTGCTAAATGTGGTAACCAGGCGGATGCTGAGTTCATTGATATTGTCCGTTAATGATACTTAAGGTGGGTGTTGTCTAAAGTTTTAATTGATATTACCAATGTGGCCAATAATGACTTCACAGTTGGGGCCCTCGCCCGCAGGTCCCAGATTCAGGGTATTCTTTGTTTATTGTGTGGCCCCTAAAGAGGGGCCGACTAACTCTTTAGAGTTAGTTAGATGCTGCCACTGTGCTATGCAACAGCAGCTATTAATTACGCTTCATGTTGGGCGGCATGGATCACTTGATGGGTGATACCTCAAAGCTCAAACACGGCAGAGCCGTGTGTGGCATGCGAGGACCAGTGGGTCAGGGGTGATCCGTTGCAAACAGAATGCTGATCCGTGTGAGGTTCTGACTTTCTATAGTTTTTTATAAAGCCTTAGATATGGTGTGGTATTTTTCATCTCGCTATAGTTTAGTTGGTATTTAAGGAAACCGCCTCATTTCTATCAGAAATACACAATATTGAATTGTTTTTTATATTTTAATATATTAGAAGCGCGCTTTGTTGCCTATGTAGCTCATTATGCGTTGAAATGTTCGCGAGCATCGTAGGAATGTACAAAACCCCTATTGTGGCACCATCTGACGAAAGAGCGGAGAACTATACTAGCGCGTTTCGTTATTCACATCTTTTGACAGGGACTTGGTTGGTGGCTTTACGCCCTAATTAACAGCTGAAGTCATTTCAAGGGGGGTGATAGTGATCGAATCTATGGATACCTGAAGGTGGAAAGCACACACCCTACACTTTTACCGAGGCAATGGTGGTGCTGCTCAAAGGGTGTGGCGAGCTAGACTGGAGGATGTAATAACTAAGCAGCAGAAGGACCAAAAAGACAATCTCGTAGTAGTAGGTCTACTTAGATCTTGAGTAGCCGCCCTTGTGGCTATAATTACCTAGACTAGTTGGCTCTGCCAGCCTGGTCAAGTGAAAATTGGTAAGGAGACTATGAACTAAGCTAACATCTCATAAGTATTAGTTACCACCCCCTCACACCCGTTTAACAACGGATTCAGGGTCTAATTATGGAGACCCTAGAGTAAGATTAACAATATATCCCAATGTCTGTAGTAGACATTTACGACATGCAACCTGCCCCCTAGAAGGGATAGATCTGACCACAAGTCCGCAAAATGGGACTCCCCCTCTGAGAGTATCAAGGTTTGCGTATAGTCTCTTGCAGGTTAATCTGTTATCTACCCCTTTGTCGACTTCGCCAAAATCCTGGGAGATTCACTTTAAACCTAAGGTCTACCCTTTTTATTCTTTGTTTATTGTGTGGCCCCTAAAGAGGGGCCGCGGTGTTGATTAATTACACCACATGTTAAGCAACATGAGATCAAACCTTCCTCAAAAGCGACAAGGCTCAGAGTCCTGTTGGACGGGAACCCTGTGTGGCATTTCAAGACACCTGGTTGAGTGATCTGTTGCAGATGCCGTTCCGTGAGAAGTTCTGACTTTATATAGCTTTTATATCGCTTTAGATATGGTGTAGTATTTTCAATCTCACTATAGTTTAGTTGATATTTCAAAGAATCTGCCTCATTCTATCAGAAATACACAGCGTTGACATGTTTCTTATATTCAATATATTAGAAGTGTGCTTTGTTGCTTATTATAGGTCATTATGCGTTTAAAATGTTCGCGAGTATCGTGGAAATGTACAAAAACCCTATTGTGGCGTCATCTGACGAAAAGAGCGGAGAACTACACTAGAGCATGTAATGGCCAGACCAGCAGGCGGCAGCAGAGTGGTCAAAAGACAATCTCGTAGTAGTAGGTCTACTTGCATGTTGAGTAGCCACCCTTGTGGTTGTAATTACCTTGACCACAGGTCCGCAATATGGAGCTCCCCCTCTGAGAGTATCAAGGTTTGCGTATAGTCTCCTGCAGTTTAATCTGTTATCTCCTCCTTTGTCGACCTCGCCAAAATCCTGGGAGATTCACTTTAAACCTAAGTCCTACCCTTTTTTATTCTTTGTTTATTGTGTGGCCCCTAAAGAGGGGCCGCGGTGTTGATTAATTACACCACATGTTAAGCAGCATGAGATCAATCCTCCTCAAAAGCGTCAAGGCTCAAAGTCCTGTTGGACGGGAACCCTGTGTTGCTTTCGAGGACGAATGGTTGAGTGATCCTACCGATCCGTCAGAGGTTCTGACTTTATATAGCTTTTATATCGCTTTAGATATGGTGTAGTATTTTCAATCTCACTATAGTTTAGTTGATATTTCAAAGAATCTGCCTCATTCTATCAGAAATACACAACGTTGACATGTTTCTTATATTCAATATATTAGAAGTGTGCTTTGTTGCTTATTATAGGTCATTATGCGTTTAAAATGTTCGCGAGTATCGTGGAAATGTACAAAAACCCTATTGTGGCGTCATCTGACGAAAAGAGCGGAGAACTATACTAGAGCATGTAATCGCCAGACTAGCAGGCGGCGGCAGAGTGGTCAAAAGACAATCTCGTAGTAGTAGGTCTACTTGCATGTTGAGTAGCCGCCCTTGTGGTTGTAATTACCTAGCCTAGTTGACCCTGCCGGCCTGGTCAAGTGAAATTAGTAAGGAGACCACCCATTAACGTGCTCCACAGTCTTTAGACAGTTAAGACTATAGTCAAGACTGGAGAATTTGGCGAGACGCCCCTCTGGGAGGTCATAATCCTCAATGTTAGGTGTTAGCTCATTAACATCAGATACCATATTAACAACCCATTTAAATGTTCATTTTAATAGCAACTCACCCTATTCTGACAAAATCCTATTAGCAGGTAACCTCTGTGTAAACCATACTGCAAACATCTGCTACTTCCAGCGTCTGCCTCGTGACTGATAGTGTACAACAAGACGAAGTGGGCAGAGATTAGAAAAAATGAAGCTCTTTATATAGCCGAGAGAGCAGCTAATCTGGATGTTCTAAGCTTGTTTTCACCTAGAGCTCCAACCCTCTTCCAGAGAGAATCAAATCGCTTTTCACCTGAACCCTTCCACCCCTAATCCATCAGCATGAAAAGAGAATTAACGAGTGTAACGTGCGCTACATGTATATGGGATTATAGCTGGTGAAGAGATAAAGCCGAGTCACCTGTGTATACAAAGACTACAGGGGGTGATTAACGACAGGTGTGACGCGCCAGCCCGTGAACGGATTAAGCCAAAAAAAAATAAAAAAGGTATGTTTCAGGTAACATGGGCAGAAAGACTGGAGTCGGTAGGTCGGATTTTTATTTTATTTTATTTTATTTTTTTAACATGAAAGTACTAGCCATCCTCCGTGGAAATTCTAAAAATGACCCAAAAAGTATAAAAATATGAAATTTTCTTCAAACTTGCTTAAAAAAAAAACGTAGGGTCGACCCTGTTTTGCTAGGGTTGGTCGGGTGACCTGAAACAAACCTTTTTTTTTAATTTGGCCTTATCTTTCAAGCTGACGCTTAAATTCAACTAGCCAGCCGCCGTCCACACCACTCACTGCGACAAGAGGAGGTGCTGTTGTTTTACACTTGAGTCGCTTACCACATGGTCTCTACCTCACAGACAGACACGCGCCCCCTGTAGCTTTTTTTTTTGTTTTTTTTTGTATACACACGCTAATCTCATAACCCCCTTATCCGTTATACAGGTAACGAGTATTCTCTTTTAAAATAGCTGCCAGTCAGCTTAGCTCTAGAAGCAAGAAGGCGTGTATAGGTGCCTTATAAGTCGGCAGGGGGTAAATACTAGTGAAAAAGGAAGGCAGGTGTGCAGGTAGCTTTTCTAACAGACACGTGTGTGCACTAAGCTGCTTAAGTCTAAACCCTCCCGCAGTAGTCAGGTGGCATGTGAAAACTTACTTAACTGATCTCTTACATTGAGTAGAGTCTCTGTGCTGAGAGAGCCTTTTCAGCCGTTTAAGAGGATTAACTAGGACAGGGTACATAAGGAGTGAAACGCCGAATAGCGGCTACTCAGTCTCGTGCAGCACAAGCAGCAGCATCTAGCAGCGGCTTCAGCAGCAGCTGCACGTGCAGCACAAGCAGCTGGCAGCGACTTCAGCAGCACAAGCAGCATGAGCAGCACAAGCCGTAGCATTTGTCAGCAGCATCCGTGACATCGTCAGCAGCAGCCCCCATGACCTTGTCAGCAGCACAAGCAGCCAGCAGCTGCTGACAGCTGCTTCAGCAGCTGCTGGCAGCTGCTGCACGAGCAGTAGCACAAGCAGTAGCATCTGTCAGCAGCAGCAGCAGCAGCACAAGCAGCCAGCAGCTGCTGCATGAGCAGCACAAGCAGCACAAGCAGCAGCACCGACAGCAGCAGCAGCAGCAGCAGCAGTGTGGACCACTAAAGTCGAGATGAAGCCTAGTGACATTTGACATGAAGCTTGAAAAACACAGTGACAGGTGACATGAGCAATTCTTAAAATCGACATGAGATATGAGCATAATTAAGCGACATCGACATGCGCCATGGCTATTTTTTAAGACAAACATCATATGTCATAGCCTCCTCATCCAAACCTCCACTAGTAGTGCTCTATAAGCGCAAGCTGTAAACCCTCTCCTCCCCTCGTGCACACAGGCGAATTATCAGAGTCAGCCAATGGTGTCAATACCCCTCTCATACAAGGGTCGGGCGCTGCTGGACTATAATAGATGAGTCAAGGACCGTTCTACTGAGGGTCAGGCAGGCTAAGTCGGACATTCAATGACAGGTAGGTCTTTGACAACCTTGCTTGAAAGTCTGGACAGCATTGACAGACTGGGGCATAAGGATCTCGCATGGTCAGACTTTCAAGCAAGTTTTGCTAAAGTCGCGTTATTGAATGTCCGACCTAGCCTGACCCACAGTAGAACGGTCCTTGACCCGTCTATTATAGTCCAGCAGTGCCCGACCCTTGGCTGAGAGCAGTTTAAGCGCCATTGGGTGTCTCTGATATTTGCCTCTGTGTAAGATGAGAAAAAAAGTCTGTTGAAAGACTATATTTCAAGCCAGAAAACTGTAATTAGCTTTCCAAGTTGTTTATTTAACAATATCTTAGCCTAGCAAGCAGCTGTCAGATGTCATCTAAGAAAAAAAATGTGAGCTGTTAATAGATTCAAGAGAAATTAGTTTACAAATAGCCCGTGTAAGTACGCCCATGTCTTGCTTATTTCTCATAGGGTTGTAAGATAGTCACATCATGATGCACATCATCATAAACGCGATCATGATACCTTTCATTGTAAGTAGACTCGCCTCTCTGCCCTCTCTTTTAGAGAGGGCAGAGAAGCGAGTCTCACTCTTAAAAAACCCTCCCCCTCCCCCCCTCCCCCCCCCATGCATCTTAAAGAGTGCCCCCCAGAGTGCCCCTCTGCCCCCCTCCTAGAAAAAAAGAGCCGTATTTTTAAATTATTTTTTAGCAAGCTTTTTCAGCTTGCTTTTTTTTTCTTTTTTTAAATTTATTTATCCATCAAAATCTCAAGTGACTTATTTTGAAAGCCAACCTAGTAGTCACGTGACCCCCTTAAGTAGGTCACTTCCCGTCACGTGACCTATTTGAATTTCCCGCCAACATGGTGGTCACGTGACCCTCTTAAGTAGGTCACTTCCGGTCACGTGACCTATTTGAATTTCCCGCCCAAAGGTCACGTGACCGGAAGTAGGTCACTTCCGGTCACGTGACCTATTTGAATTTCCCGCCAAAAGGGAGGCCTCTCATTGGCTGCTTTTGAATTTCCCGCCAAAAGGGAGGCCTCTGATTGGCTGCAGGTCGATTGAGTAATAAACAGTACTTAACTATAGTCCCGTTCCGATACATACTATACTACTCACATGTCAGGCTGTATGAACTATTTAACGGCTGTATAGTGTCTTAATGCTGCAAGCTGCTGAGTCACATGTCAGGCTGCAAGCTGCTGAGTCACATGTCAGGCTGCAAGCTGCTGAGTCACATGTCAGGCTGTATGAATGCTTCATGCTGACCATATATATGGTTCTAGAGTGCCATGCATTTATGTGGCCCTGACAATCCATTCATCATTATTACAATAGACATAGTACATTAAAGCAGTCCTTAACCCTTTCAGGACGGCATAATAGATTAATAAATCATATCCTTGGTCGTGCCCTTGGTTGTTTTGATACACCCCCTAAGGGTCGGAATGATGCACCAATGTAGCACCGGCGATTT